>SNQJ01S0167361.1:10083-30971 GCA_010110895.2 Picea sitchensis | reverse complement strand
CTAATTGCCTCCCATGGTCTCTCTGGTATAGGCAACGGCTGATAGAACCCTGTGTTATGTTTTCGGCCTTTTGCATGTTGACATATTCGGCACCTATCAACAAATCAATTTACATCAGTGCGCATGCCAAGCCAATAATAAGATTTTCTCAGCTTGGCGAATGTCTTGTCATGTCCAAAATGGCCTGCTAAGCCTCCATTGTGCTTTTCCTTCACCAAATTCTCTCTCATAGAGCAATCTGGAATGCACAATTGATTGCCTTTGAATAGTAATCCATCCTAGATCAGGTAGTCAATCCACGGACTCCTATCCCTGAGAACTGGGTTCTCGGTTGCCTCATATGCCTCGCCAAAGTCTGCATCATCTGCATACATATCTTTCAGGTTCTCAAAACCCAAAGTCTTGACCCTGAATTCCTGTAGCAGCAAACATTTTCGGCTCAAGGCGTCTGCCACTTTGTTAGCAGTCCCCGAAATGTACTTTATCGCGAACGTGAAATTCTGCATGTATTCCACCCATTTCACATGCTTCTGATTCAACTTTTCCTGCTGACTCACGAACTGCAATGCGTGATTGTCACTGTACAATACGAACTCCTTGGGTATTAAGTAATGCCTCCACTTTTTCAATGCATGTATGATGGCATAGAACTCTTTATCGTATGTGGAGTATTTCAGCTTGGAATCATCCAGCTTCTCACTGTAATGTGCCACAGGTTTGTCATCCTGACTCAAGACCCCTCCAACAGCATATTCATTGGTGTCACACTTCACCTGGAAGGTCTTCTGAAAATCAGGCAGCACTAACACTGGCTGCTCTGTTATCTTTCGCTTCAACAGATTGAAGCTTTTTTCAGCCTCCGCTGTCCATTGAAAAACTTTATGCCGCTTCTTCACAGTTTCCATCATTGCGGCACTGATTCCACTAAAATTCCGAATGAATTTTCTATAGAAGCTTTCCAATCCATGGAAGCTCCTTACCTCAAAAACATTCCTTGGCGATGGCCAATTCCTGATTACGTTCACCTTCTCAGGATCCATCTTCAATTCATTTTCCGAGACTACAAAGCCCAAATAAATGAGTTCTGTCTGCATGAAGGAACACTTCTTCAAATTGATCAACAACTTCTCCTGCTGCAGTCTTCTCATCACAATGGCCAAATGCCTCAAGTGTTCAGCCTTGGTCTTGCTGAAAATCAATATGTCATCCAAGTATACGACCACAAATTTGCCAATGAATTCCCGCAGGACTTCATTCATCAGCCTCATAAAAGTGCTTGGTGCATTTGTCAACCCAAACGGCATGACCAACCATTTGTACAAACCCTCATTTGTTTTGAATGTTGTCTTCCACTCATCTCCCTCTCTCATCTAGATCTGATGATATCCTCTCTTGAGATCTATCTTGGAAAAGTAAATTTCCCCACTTAGGCAATCCATCAGATCATCCATTCTCGGCAGTGGAAAACTGTACCTGATGGTGATTTTATTCATCGCCTTGGAGTCTATACACATCCTCCATCCTCCATCCTTCTTTGGGCTTAGTACTATTGGAACAGCACATGGACTCAGACTTTCCCTCACCAGTCCTTTGTCCTGCAGATCCTATACCTGCCTTTTGACCTCCTCATTCTCCTGAGGTGTCAACCTGTACGCTGCCCTGTTTGGTAAACTTGCTCCAGGAATGAGGTCAATATGGTGACTCACACTCCTCATCGGTGGCAACGAACGAGGTAGTTCGTCCATGATGATATTAGCAAACTCTCCCAACAGTTCCTGAATCTCGTCCGACAAGTCATCCACTCTCGTGCTTGTCAGGACAATTCTCGGCTTCCTGACAACAAAGAATTGTAGATCTTCATTCTTCTCCAGCTCTGTGAGAAGCTCTTTCCCACTCATGAGAAGTATCGTGCTGGTTACTTCCGGCTCCACCTTCTTATCTTTCCCCATAAGTAATGTATGTGTTCTTCCATCCTTCTCCAAAGTATATGTGTTCATTCTCCCGTCATGAACCACATTTCTGTCAAACTTCCATGCTCTTCCCAATAATACATGACAGACATCCATGGGAATGGCATCACATAGAATTTCATCCCTATATTCACCCATTTTAAAATTGACCAAGCATTGCTTTGTAACAAATACCTGGTGTCCTTTCTGCAGCCATGACACTTTGTATGGACTTGGGTGTCTGTGCGTCTCCAACGCCAATTTCTCCACCATCTCGTTTGAAACGAGATTGTCGGTGCTCCCACTGTCCACTATGACCTTGCATTTCCATCCCTTGGTCTTGCAAGTCATCCAGAACATTCTTCATCTTTGCGCTGTGTCCTCCACCTCTTTCTCAGGTTTCAAGAGAACTTTATGCACTGTCAGTGACTTCCCACTTCCAGTATCTTCATCTTCAACATCACGCCTCTGCGCCTCAGTGACGTGATCTTTTCCTCTGCCCATTTTCCTATCTGTACAGTCCATGGCTTTGTGTCCGTCTTTCCCACACGTACAACATGTGATAACTCCTCCTCAACCTCTTCCTCTACCTCGAGTACGAGGAAATGTGTTGGCGTTAGCATATCCTCCTTGCTGATCATCTTGCTGCCTCCTCGGCTCAGAAATTTGCTGCCTTTGCTATGAGGTTCCACCTCTTTCAGCTTTTCCCTGAGGATTTTTCCACTCCTCCTTGGGCTTTTGAGTTCTCTCTTGGGCAACTGCTTTGCCTCTTGCCTGGCTTCTGCCTCGCCCTCGCTGTCCCTGCTTGCAGCTCAACTTCTCCTCGGCTTTCAGAGCCATCTGGTACTCATCCTCAACTGTTCGGATGGTAACCATTCTTAGCTCATCCTGAATGTCATACCTCAACCCATTCAGATACCTCGCCACCTTTTCGTCATCACTCTCTCAGTGACCTGCTCGAATGTTGAGCCTATAGAATTCTTCGGTGTATTCTTTCACTGTCATCAGCTTCTGTCTCAGGTTCTGCATACGCTTGAACAGAGTGATCTGGTAATCCCTCAGAATGAAATTCGCCTTCATCTTGGCGATCATTCGATCCCAGCTCTTGATATTTTGTTTGCCTTTGGAACGCCTATCTGCCTGCAGCTCGTCCCACCATAAGGCTGCATGTCCCTTCAGCTTTGTGACTGCATGCCTCACCTTCTTGTACTATTCGATATCTTCGTAATCGAAGTAGGTTTCGAGTGCTCGGATCTAATCCAGTAGCTCCTCTGCATTTAGAATCCCCTCATAAATGGGAATGTTCATTTTAGTCTTTGAGCTCATTCTGGCAATGGCTCTAATCAACCTCTTCGTCGAGGCATCTTCTGCTGAGACCTCTTCGGCGTCGTGTCCAACTTCCTCTTCAATCTCGGAATCACTGAACTCTGCTGCTCCAGCACCACGCCTTTGGGGGGTCTCCATTTCTTCAAGCCTGGCTCGGAGATCTCTCATCTCTCGTTCCATCTCAGCATTACCTGCTGGCCTACCCCTTCTTCGGGCATCCCTGTCTTCACGATCAGGAGATTGCCTCTCTCTTCTGGGTGGCATGGAGAAATCCTTTTCTCTCTCCTACCTGAACAAAGAGAACTTCTTTCCCTGCTCTGATACCACTCTGACGCAACCGCTCTCGGCAGCAGCCGTGCTCCACCAGGACCTTCTCTTTCTCAATGGCCTGAAGAGTCAATAGCTCTTCCAACTCCCTCGGGAGTTCCTTACCCACAGTCTTCTCAGCGATCCTCCCTTTGTACTTCGGAAGATCGGGTTTCACGGATTCGCAAACCTTACGACATTTCTCTCATATCACTTGAAATGCCGGACCCCGAGTACCGATGGTCAATGGTCAGCCTTCGGGATATCGCAACTCGCACTGTCACTGCTTTGGATTCCAAACCCCGAGTGCTGAGGTGCCGATTCCCTGACGCGGTGCCACCTGTATTCCACTATACCTCCGGGGCCCTACACTTCCACGTCAACCTCAGGATTTCGCGGATCGTGAATCCATAATACAAGCACCCCTTGGTGTTGAAACCTCCAAACACCGATCCCCGATTTCCCGACTCCTCAGGATCGGGTGTCACGTGTCCCTACTCCAATCGATGGCTCCCGCTAGATCGGGAAATCGCTACTTGCGATTTCAAGGGGTGAGGAACTCTTACCTCGCCAAACGCCGAACTCCGAGGACTCCGGTCCTTCCTGTACTTCGACTAACCTCCCCGCTGCTTCCGAGCGATCCAATGATCCACGGGAATTTGCAAATCTCCACAGGAATTTCAAGTCTTCGATTGTCTTCCTCTTGAGAAATTCCTTGCTCCGCCACCTTTGCCCTGCGTGAACTTCACTGGAATCTATTCCCACAATGAGGCAAAGGAACTATTCCTCCTGAGCTTTACCAATTCTGACTCTCCCAGAGGTCTCTGCACTCACTGATTTTACCAGACTTCGACAACTTTCAAAAGTGTTGAAGTCCTCCCAAATCCGGTGCACTCACAGTCACTGCAACCACAACCTTTCCCTTCTCAGACTTGCTACTGAGACCGCAATCCGACCTGCGCTCTACCTGCGAGGTTCGAATAACCCAACACAACCCTGGTCGATGAGAATAAGAGCTTCACTTTTGAACCCCCTCGACGCACTCTATGCGAAGGAATTCGACTGCACTCTATGTAGGAATCTCCCGGCTCAACAGAGAAACAATTGAAACTTATCCTCCTCTCTCACACACATCAGTAAACCTCTGAAATCACATGCACAACATATTCGAAAGTAAATGCATACATGGAAAACAAACACTCATGAACACATAAGCACATACACAGAGAAAAAAAACACCGGTCATGAAATTGAATCAAAAGATCTTCTTATTAATCCAATTTGTACATGAGGGCTCTACAAGTTCTCTCCCAGCTCTCCTCTTCTCAATGCTTGATAACAATCCAGGATGAATACAATGTACAAGGAGGGTGCCTATATTCCATTTTCCCTCTCGAAAGAAAAATTATCTAATCTACAGTTAATTTCTATCTAACAACATTAAAACCATTAAATGCCTTCCTATCTACATTATAATACAAGTGTGCTTCAATACATTAGCTCATTAATGCTTGGCGCAACCAATCTCAAGGTAAAATTCAGAAAGAAGTCTGTTGGCTTGTCCAGCTGTCTTTTCCCTGCTCCACGCGCTGGCTCGCTTGATGAGGTGTGGATGCTCCTGCATCACATTACTACATGCATGTACATGCTAGCTGACCCAAGACAGCTCGCGTGTACCTACAAAAGCACGAAAAAAGGAAAGTTGCTGACAAAACACACAACTTTGGGTAAGATAACTATACCTTTGGCCATGCATGGCCAGTCATTTGACCAAATACCTATCTCGTTCTAACCTATAAAAGAAGGGGTAGGGGTCCCATTTGAAAGGAGGAGAATCATAGTAAATAAACTGTACCCAATTAAGCATTCCCTTTATCCCAACCTTTAGCCATCCTTGTGTAAAGAGAAGTATAGAGAAAAGCAGTTGGAAGACAGTGGAAGAAGATCCTAGGACCAGGATCGAGGATCAGTAGCCGACTTTATCATTGTAAGGTATCATTGTGAAGATTAATAAAAGAATTTATTTTCCCGTCCCGCCATATGAGATTGTCATTATTGGAATATTGATTGTATGATTGATTAAATGTCTAACCTGTTAGTTCATAGATCAAATGCATGTGGAGTTCTTTGTTTGTCTTTAGTGAATGCATGTCAACATTGGGAGGAGATTTGCATTCAAAGAATGACCAAGCGTGAAAAGGGATCGACATCAAACACGAAAAATAAGGTACATCAACTTAATCTCTTGAGCCTTGTATTTACATATGAGTAATGGGGGTTTAAGCATGGGATGATGGTAAAAAGTAAGAATCTTTAGGTCATTTCTGCATGCATGATAAAACCCTTAGTGCTAGTCCGTAGGAGGGATTTCCCACCCACAACATGGGTGTGGCCACATCTTTTCAGAGAAGATCTGGCATAGGTGACACTTCTTGACCACCTCTACACAATATTTGATTAATGAGGGAAAAAAGTATCCAGCGTGAACAATATTTAGGGTTTTTTCCAACCCAGACAAATGACCTACACATGCTCCTTTGTTACAGTCGTTTAAAACAAGTTATTCTTCTTCATGAGTGAGACATCGATGGAGAATGCAATCCACTCCTCACCGATATAAATTGTCATTGAGGATAAGATAGTTTTGTGCTTGGTGGCGTATTCATTGATGCTCATCATGAGAAGAAGAATAAGGACACCTCAAATTTTGAAGATACACAAGTATATATCCATACCAAGGGTCCAAAGACACGATAAGATAAATATCTCCATTGATCAGTGACTCTTCAAGAAAAATATTACCACTTTAGACCAGAAGTTTCGAGATTAGTTCAACAAAGACCAATGACTTTTTAGATTTCTCCGAAACAAAATCCAAGTCAAACTCTTACAGGATTAATATCCATCGAATAATTTTCCCGCCGATGACCCATCGTGTTAACACATATTGAAAAGGGTTGACGAGGGCTACGACGGTGTTCTTGTGAAGTAAGATGTAATGAAGGAATTGTTGGATAGCATGAACAACTGCCAAAGCATGTTTCTCAACATGTGTGTAGTTGATTTTCGTTCCAACTAGGCCTTGCCTAAGATAGTATATAACATGCTCTTTGAGTGCGTCATCTTCTTGGACCAAGACCATGCCGATAGTAGACTCTACGAAAGCCAAATATAATAAGAAATCATTGCGATAATACGAAGGACTTAGCAGAGGGGCAGACGTCAGAGAACGTTTCAATGCTTCAAAAGAGCACTAAGCCACTTCATCCCAATAGAATGGGAACCATTTTTTCAAGAGATGCATGAACCCTTTAGTAATCTCGACATAGTTAGAAAAAAAAATTCGAATAAAATTGGCTTTCCCTTGTAGACTCTGAAGTTGGGGGATTGTGCGCGGAGGAGGCAATTGAACTATTTCCTCAACCTTAAGAAGATCGACCATGATCCCTCTAGTTGACAGGATAAAACCTAACAAGCATCCCGATGTCACAAAAAAACTACACTTGTCTGGATTCAGGAGAATCCGATAGTAGTGACACCTCTCAAAGATAAGTCGTAAATGGGCAGGATGATCGGATCTCTTATGAGAACATGATGTAAGATCATCGAGATACACCTCGACTATGTGTTTTAGGTCATGGAAAGCAAACGACATGGCCTGTTTAAAAGTGTCTCCAACATTCTTAAGGCCAAAAGGAATTTTACTATACGTGAATGCACCCCAAGGACATATAAAAGTCATTTTATGTTGGTCCTCGGGATTGATCTAAATCTGATTGTACTCGAAAACATTGTCCATGAAAGAAAATACCTCACAACTTGCATATTCATCGATGATATCATAAATAAATTGGGTTTGAAAATTTTCTATCGGGAAAGCCTTATTCAAGTCACAAAAGTCCATACATATGCAGATCATACCCTGCTTCTTGTTGACAAGAATAGGGTTCGACACCCATTCGGTCAATTGCATAGGATATATGAAACCATCTTTGATGAGCTTCTCTACCTCAACCTTGATCGTCATTGCCTTGCAAGGATTAAATGGGAAAATATTCAATTGGACAGGATTAACATCGGGGTAAGTTGTTATTTCATGTTCAACGATACGTGGATCAATTCCTAGCATGTCCTCATAAGACCAGGCAAAGACATCGCAAAATTCTTTAAACAATTCAGTGTAGATCTGAATCTCTTTGGTAGAACAATCCACTCCGACGAAGAAATTTTACACGATGTCAGGGGTTCTAGAGATGTCGATAGGAATCATTTCAACTATAATTACCATGTTTCCCTCAAAATATATTATGTGCATGGCTAGAGTGTTAACAGGACAAGGGGAATCTCCATTCACAGTCATAATGAACTCTCATACCTCTATTCTCTTCAGCTCGGGTAATAAATAAGATTTTTTGTGAAGATCTTCCCAAGGTATTTCTGGCATAGTCATTGCCTCTAAAATATCCTCATCAGAGGGAAAGACTAAGTTCAAGGGATCATAAGTGGTGAGAGAGTCTTGAGCCCAAACAAGCTCTAGAATAGGATCTATCTCTTGTGGGGGAGTCGAATCAGGGTTGGCTGAGAATTTATAAACAATACTGTACACAACCTCATCAATGGATAAGGGAATATCCATTCCAGGGTTCCCTATCCGTTCCATCAAAGTCGATGGGGAAGGTAAAATCCATGGTTCATTAAAGTAACTCATTCTAAAATATGCGACTTGAAAAATTGCAGCCTTCAACTAGTCGAGGGCAGTTGAAATACACCTTACATCATTGGCAGATGGCGGATAATAAAAAATCCCCATTAAATATGGAAACAATATGAAACCTAAGTTGAAGGTACCTGGTTATGGTTTGTCAATCATCGGGACCGTGGATGCCCCCGATGAAGGGTCAGGATGGGAGAAGGATAACTGATCAACAGTTATAATCTGACCTTCATGAGGAAAACATATGATACAAAATACTGAGGATACAACCATTGTGATAGCATAGGTCCAACTTCACCCTAGCAAAATATTGTAGTCAAAAGGCGCATCGACTACCTCTACTTTGAAGCACACAGTTTTACCCTCCAACTGCATGGGAAATAAGGGAATTATGCCATGTGTTCTGAAATATTGACTGTTAAACACAGTTAGCAACATGGGCGACGGAGACAACTCAGGTTGGTCGATGGCCTTCCAACATGCCAATGACATCACACAAGTGGATGCACCCTCATCAACCACCATATGGAAAATGTTTTGTGTCAACGATTTTGTGGCATATACCACTACTATCTAAAAAGTGACATGGCGAGGAAGACAAGGTTTATGGTTTGTAGGGTAAAAAAAAATCATTCCTGAGTTAGTGGTATTGACCGCTCCCAAGGAATAAAACAACGCTTTCCTCTGTGAGGGGAAACTCTGGAGAAATTCCAGATAGGACATTGAACAAGGAGTTTGTTCCAGATCCTCCATGATGGAGTAATTCTGAGCAGCCCTTATGTTTGGGTTGTGATAATCATTTTTTAACGCACCCTTAGGGATGTGAGTCATCGTTTCTCCCACCATATTCTCAATTTGAATATGAGTCACTAGTGTTACACATGAAATTTTCACACCTAGGTACCTCTCCCTAAGTGTCGTAAGTGTCATATAAGTGTCTCATACACCTTGACACCATGTAATAACCTATGTCACAATCCCTAGTCAATTTGGAGGAGGGATATATTACATGAAGTCCAAAATACCAAGTGAACATGAATTATTATTAATATTCATTGCATACATAGGGTTTCGGTAATCTATATGTATGATTCTCATTACAAGGAATGGTAAAGAATTTACGATCAAACCCTCAGTGTTTACTCCCACTACCTATTCTATGATAACACACAGGCTTTGTTATGGTCGTTTCTCCACTATCCATTCATATTTGTTCTTATTGATCCTACTATTCAAACCTAAAACTATTTTTAGTTATCTCTATAAAATGTCCAAAATATATAAGAGACAAAGTGTTGATTCAAGTTTGTTCCATCACGGGTTGATTAAGATTTTGTTGATTCATCACTTGTCAACTGTGGGTGACTGTTGGGATATTTTTTTGATAAGGAATAGTTTTTCCCAAATTGTTCCTACAGTAAACCGTAACTCAGATGAGCCACTGACTGAAAACCAGCTTGGTATTTCAATCAATGGACCAAACTCTCTTAACAGAAACCCTCTAGACGCAGTGATGGAAAGTAAGCCTTCATCTGTAGAATTTCCTGAGAAAGAGACTGTTGAATTGAGGCTACTTGACTCTCTTATACCTAAGATTGATGCTATCCCGAATGTTATTGTGAAGTAGGATGTTGAGAAACCTTGCAAACAAACAAAGCCTAAATACACATACTTAAGGTTCAAAAACAAAAAGGAAGGTCACCTAATTTCAAGAAAATTAAGGAATGGAAACGACGCTCATCTGAGCTCGATCGGTCCGTTCAAGGTCGACGAGGTCTCAGATCTTGAAATAGAAGATTTTCTAGTTTTGGAAGATCTGGATTGTCAAGGTTACAGGAAGAAATTTATTGTTCCTATTGAACCTTATGACTTTGTGACAAATTTTCCACCGTGCCTCAAAGGTGAGGAGGGGTTTTCTGGTATTAGGCATGATCATAATAAAATATCAGGTAAGGTTGATACATATATGTTTGACTATGCACTTCATCGACCTGTCATTCCCCCTATATAGTGTGATGTTTGTTTCCATTGGATCGAGCGGTATTACACCAACATACCCATTCTTTAGGGCCAAATTAAAAAACTTACCACTCAGAATGAATCATTGAGACAAGAAAATATCAACCTCAAGGTGCATGCAGAGAGGAAAGCTAAATGCATCAAGAGATCAGGAAACATAGTAATAAAAAATGCAACAAGTGTCAAGGCAATAGTAAATTCTAAACTACTCGACCCATCTTTAGTCAATTTTTAAAATGGTAAAAAAATATTTTTTATCTTGTTTTATTCCTGATATCTATTTCGAAATAAATCGATTTGGAATTTGATTTTGTTTGCTAAACTAATACTCGCTACAAAATCTTTGATTCCGTAGCCAAGTCTCTTTTTAAATAAAAATTAGAAATTAGTTATGGGTAATTTTCTAACTTATTAAATTTGTTTTGTTTTTCAGGAAAGAGTAGATCCTGTTGCTGATCATCTGGAGGAAACATATTCGATTATGCATATGAATGATTAGTAGTTTATTTTTTGTTGTTTTTGTAAAAAATTTGATCAATCTTTGATTAAAACCAACTTTGTTATAAGTGGCTCTTAGCGCACTATTTTTGTAATATTTTTTATTTTATGAGATCCTATCCTATCCCGTGAGATAGGAGAATGTGATCTCAATTTACTTTAAATACTATTCATTTTGTAAGTAACAGACATATTGGCTGGAACATACTATAGGCATGTGATTTTTAGAACTATATGAACAACTGATCCACATTTGGCTTTAGACGAGTGTGAAATTTTTTCCATATATGTTTTACCTTTTTATTATGAAATATTGATATGTTACGCAACTTTTGCCTCTTTAGCGTATGATATTCCATTTCATTGAATGATTTAAAATCTTGTCTATAACTTGTTGTTCCATATTCTATGGCTGTGATTGTTATATCAATTATAATATCATGATTTCTACCTAATGTTTAATTGATGGATAAAATGAATGCTTCACATAAAGATTTTTCTTACTGTAATCATTCATAATTATAAGATCATTGGATCATACGTGTCTACTATTTTGTTCTTATATCCTAGATGTAAATATACATCTTGAATTTATCCATGAGACATTAGTACGAGCCTGCTGCTGATTTCTTTCATAGGCGAGACAACTGGAGTTTTGGATCGTACAAAGGCATAAACACATTAAGAAACTAGAAACAGGTTAGCTTTATTTGCTTCTAATTTTCGTCATTTTAGTTATTAGTGAAACATGAAAGTTATTTGATCGGATTTTACCATCACTCTATCTTTGTTTCAAATCATGTTTTACTTATGATTCTTAGATATGTGACTACAAACAAAAAATACAAAAATATGTGCTTTCTTTATCTAATTTTGAGAACAATTACAAAACATTGATTTTGCAAGGCTTTCACTAAAACTTGCAACCTGTAATTATTTTGTTCATAAATGACATGTTCATATTTACCTTTCTGTTTAATACATTTGTAAATAATTAGATTAAAGTATATATATTATTATAGTTTTAGCATTAAGTAGTGTATTTCTTTTCTCTATTTTAGGACTTTAGTTGACTAACGGAGCCATTAAACCTGTCAGAATAGATTACACCAAATGGATTGGGTTAATTAAACAACCCCGGTCCAGATCTATTCTTCCAGTTGACGGCATGTCAAATTTTCTCGTCAACAAATGGAGCTAGAAGGAGGGTTGAGGTCGTTTTAATGATTAAATGTTTCACCCCTTAGCCTTTAATAATTCTAGATTCATATATACTTCTTCTGTGTCATCTTATAATGCACTACAGGGCAGGTTAGATGACAAGCTAACTATTTGGAGTCAATTTCTTCAATTTCTTAATTTTTCATGGCTCTTGCCCAAATCACTGTGTTGGAACATGCTTTCAGTGTCTCATTACCAGTTATTCCCAACAAGACAAGAACTCACCTTTGATGGTGAAGGGAACACATATGCAGTAGACCATATTTCTAATTTTTTTTATAAATGTTTAAGACATAATATCATTGATCCTAATGTTACATGTAGATTGTTCACTCTCACTTTCCAAGGTCGGGTTAAATATTGGTTTGAATATTTTCCATCTAATTTGATTCATTCTTTGTTTGAGTTTGTAATTGAGTTTTTATCAGATTTTAACAATTATGATTATGATGAATTAAGTGAATAATTAAATTGCTTAAGGAAAGAAAATGGTGAATCATTCAATGATTTTGAAATTAGGTTTATACATGTTTGTACTAGATTCCCTTTGGAAGAAATGTCGCTTATTAATGAATGGTTTGAATATCTCATTTCTCTCTCAGACAAGCAAGATCAATTAATTGTTAACCAATCTGAATTGAGCACTAACACTCAATCTCAAGATGGTTCAAATTTTTATGTTGATCTTGAATATTTTGAAGCACCACAATTTTTGTCAACTTCTTTCATTTTGGAAAATCATGAGCAACGTCATCTTTTACAAAATGAAATCGTCACCTCTAATCATTCTTTGTCAACGATGTCTCCTCCCGTCGAAGAAGAAACCTTGATTTTAAAAGATGACAGTTGTCACACTCTCATAGATTTTATAATGGTTTCTAAAGTAAAAGAGGTAGAATGTAAAGTGGACGATAAAACTTCCCCTAATTTAGTTGAACAGATCCATGATCAATTAGTAGGAGACAAAATCATTAGGCAGACTATTAATCAACCTTCTACCTCTATGGATTTTCTCTCAAATTTTCCCTTACACAATGAACCAAATTGTCTCTTAGAAACTGTCTCGTACTCTTTAAAAGAGAATACAACAGAGGTTGATCAGTTTATACAAGGAGAGGGAACAAAACCAAATTTTGAAACACATATACCTATCATTTCAAGAGATGCATTTTGTCTCCTCAATTCTTCTACATATTATTCCTTGTACCCTGATATTTTTTATCCTGATGTTGTGCAATTGTGTGTTCCATATTACCTTGGAGACAACTCAACATTATATAATTAGGTACAAATTAATAGAATAGAAGATAAAGAGGAAAATAATTCTGCCCATGAACATAATAATTTTTATTCTCATCAATTATCCGTGGGTAAATCAAGAAATGATTTGAAAGAGTCTCAAATTGCATCTTCCATTGATCCATCTCAATTTGTGATTAAAAAAGGATCTAAATTTTTCCATGATCAATTATTTGAGGTTGAAAGGTATAATCGGCCAAATATTATTACCAATGATGATTATTCAAAAATGTTGGTCATTCCATTTAGTTCACCTTAAATAGTTAATATTGAAATATATAATGGAAAGTTTCAAGAGAATGAGACAATTCTTTTTTCAAGATTCATGATAAGTTATCGCCATCTTGATCCGACCTTTTTACAAGATTCTTTCCTTGATAGTCTAATACTTTATTCTCATCAAGAATATTTTTTCGTATGTGAATTCTTTCAAACAATCCCATGTTAGTAATTGCATGCATTATGATAGGATTGCAGATTGGTTGGAGTATTCATATCTCGAAAAGTTTCCAAGGAATGGTAAGATTATCTTCACTTTATTTAGATATCAAGGAGGTAACTTTGACACACTCATTTTATATCCTTCATATGGAGAAAATATGGAACGAAAGGAAAATTTTCAGGAGGATGGGGCACTTTGGTCTAGGTCAATGGTTATGTCAGGTCCCCATAACTCTCACAAGCTTCCGAAACTCATTTTTTCATATTTTTGTGACCCATATAATGACAAAATTGCAGAATGGCTAGAGGATTCATACAAAAAGAATATTCAAGGGAATGGTAAGATCATGCTTGCTTTGTTTTTAAATGATGATGATAAAGGTAAGTATGATATATTTTCATCATTTTTCGATATACTACCATTCTTGTTAGTAATATTTGATTTTGTTTCCATTGCAGGATTGGAGTTAATCTGATGGCTACATTGGAAGCATGACTTCACATAGTATTTTGATTTGTTTAGTAGTTAGGGTAGGTTTAGGAGTATGTTTTCTTTTAGATTTATTTCTCATTGTTTCTCTTTGTAATAATGCAGTCATGAACACACGTGGGTGCACCAAGAGAACCATAATATGAATGTTGTCAAAGAAGTCCACTTTGACCCTTTTCTCTCATCTTTTCATTGAACATTTCTTTTCAAAAGCGCAGTATCATCATGAAATTTTTTAAATGAAAAGTAAAGAGATAAGTAAATATGAGTTGTAAATTAAACCCTAACCCAAGGTGCCACGAGTAGGACTGCACTCATATTAATGAAGATTTTTCTATATTTTTTTAGGCTCTCAAGAAATATTTCACCTGATGATTTATGTTCTATCATTTTGTAAATATTTATGATTTTTTTTCTTTTTCTATTTTTATTTTGGTTCTTTTCATTTTTTTTTATTATTTTGACTTGTTTTCTGAATAATTATGTATGAGTCACCATTTCATTTATGGAAGGGAAATCATAATTTTTATCCATGAGCAGCAGTTGACAACTCCTCAAAGCACTAGTGCTGTAAATGCTAAAACTCAGATCAACAGAAGTAAATTTCTGTTCAAAAACAGTGTTCCTAGTTTCTTTTTTAAATTACGAGAAGACACGATTATCATTAAACTCTTAACGATGTCCCTGTTTTAAGGAAAACAACTCGATTATACCTTCATGTCCTTGAGATGGTTTCTTAACATAAATATAAGTGTTCATATCATGATGAAGGTCGTCAAATGAGAAAATAAGTTGTAAAAGATCAAGTTTTTTTTTCAAAATCTAGGATTTCCAGCATCACCCTACTCTCTTGAAATACCATAAAGTTTCTGTAAATTTGTAAAAAAAATCTAGAGAGTTGGAAGCGCTGCAAGGTGTGGGAAGTTTTTGTAAACCCGTTAAGATACTGAACAGGTTTGTTGGCAGTGGGTAAATTCATGCATGATGCCAAGGAAACTTCGTCGAGGTACTAAATAGGCCTATTGGCAGCGAAGCAATGTCGGGTTCAAGAAAATTATCAGGTATGTATTTTTGGAATTGATCAAAATTAAAGATGTTATTTGTCATGGATGGACGACTCTTGGACATGATAGAGGTGTTAGAGTGGGTTAAATGACATCATTGTCGAGGCTATGGATGTCTGCTGGCAGCAGTGGTCGTCTCATCAGTATCGGAGTCAGTTGCCTAAACATCATTTTGCTCGTAATCGAAACCTAATACCAAATTGCATTTTATGACAGAAACACATCTGATGCTAGACTATGTTATTTTCTGAGTTTTGATCAGAATGCTTGACTTGTTGTCAACTGTTTATTAAAATTTCATTTTTTTCAATTCATCCTAACATGAATTTTCTGGTGATGCAGAGATAATTGCTTCACCCAGTACATCGCCATTGTTGGAAGCAAAATATGACTTCTTGATATTTGTTACAATCAAAAGAGATTACACTTTTTTTAGCTGCCATCACCTTGAATATGTAGACATCCTTGTGAGTTTGGAAATGATTCTTGGTTTGAATCCTACCTTATTTTTATTGTTTGCATTTTCGTTTGTTTTATTTTTAATTCATGACTTTAAGCATGAATCAAACATAAAAAATAGCCTGGTGTTATAATTTGTATGCCTTAGAATGAATCCTTTTGAAGGTCACCATGCTTACATGAGATATAAATCTAATGTTCGAATCACCTATTTTAGATGTTTTGGGGTTTTAATCTAGCTATTGTATGGTTCGATAGTTTGTATTCAATTTATTATGAGACTTTGATACATTGGTTAGTCCTCTCACGAATTTAATGGTCATATCAATAAACATTCAAATGAATACATACATGTTGTACTCACGTCCTTACCTCACCTCGTTGTCTTATCATATTAATGAGCCATTCATTGCATACATAGGGTTTCGGTACTCTGTATGTCTAGCTCTCATTGCAAGTAATGGTAAATCATTTACGATCAAACCCTTGGTGTTTACTCCCACTACCTGTACTATGATAACACACAGGCTTTGTTATGGTCATTTCTCCACTATCCATTCAGATTTGTTCCTGTTTCTCCTACCATTCAAACCTAAAAATATTTTGAGTTATCCCTGTTACATTCTGGTTACATTTGTCATGGCTCCTATTGTTCGCTTGGAGCCGAATGGGTTCCATTATTTACTCTCTCATGAAGATGCGATTGAGGACTTAAAAAGATAAGGATGGGATGTTTTCCTTAAAATATTTGAAGGCTATAACCTTCAGGTGGCATAGGATTTCACGTAGACCTTCGATGGTTGCAAAGAAAAAATTGGGGACACACAGTTAGAGTTAACTGAGGGGTTTGTGAGTGAAGCAATAGGGCTTCCATAGAAGGGTGAAAAATGGTTCAAAAACACCTGAATTGATGGAGTACCTTGGAGACTGTTTATGACATCCTGAAATATCAACTATTGTGAAAAACGTATTTCCATTTCCCTGGTTAAACCTAGGTGGCATAGCTTGTTTTTTATTCTTAAACAATTTGTGACCTGTGAAGGGCGATATGGATTGGTATTCCTCTATCACATCCACTTACCCATGCATTTCAATGGTTTTGAATTAGACATGCCATTTTATTTGTTGAGATGTCTCTGTAAAATGTCTAAAAGATATAAGAGACAAAGTGTTGATTCAAGTCTATTCCATCACGGGTTGATTAAGATTATGTTGATTCATCACTTGTCGACCATGGGCGATTGTTGGGATATGTTTTTGATAAGGAATGGTTTTGCCCAGATTGTTCCTACAGTAAACCTTAACTTAAACAAGCCATTGACTGAAAACCATCTTGGTATTTCAATCAATGGACTAGACTCTTTTAATAAAAACCCTCTAGACACAGCAATGCCAAGTAAGCCTTCATCTGCAGAATTTCCTGAGCAAGAGACTATTGAATTGAGGGTAATTGAACCTATTATACCTAAGATTGATTCTATCTCGAACGTTATTGTGAAGTCATATGTTGAGAAACCTTGCAAACGAACAAAGAAGAAATGAACAGACTTAGGGTTCAAAAACAAAAAGGTAGGTCGCCTAATTTCAAGGAAATTAAGGAACCGAAATGATGCTCATCTGAGATCGATCGGTCTGATCGAGGTCGATGAGGTATCAGATCCTAAAATAGAATATTTTCTAGTTTTGGAAGATCCAGATTGTTAAGGTTACATGAAGAAATTTATTGTTCCTAATGAACCTTATGACTCTGTGACAAATTTGCCACCGTGCCTCAAAGGTGAGGAGGGGTTTTCTGGTATTAGGCATGATCATAAGAAAATAACAGGTAAGGTTGATACATATATGTTTGACTGTGCACTTCATTGACCCGCCACTCCTCCTGTACAGTGTGATGTTTGTTTCCATTGGATCGAGCGGTATTACACCGACATACCCATTCTTTAGGCCCGAATTAAAACACTTACCACTCAGAATGAATCATTGAGAGAGGAAAATATCAACCTCAAGGTGGATGCAGAGAGGAAAGATAAAAGCATCAAGAGATCAGGAAACATAGTAATAAAAAATGCAACAAGTGTCAAGGCGATAGTAAATTATGAACTACCCGACCTATCTTTAGTCAATTTTTAAAATGGTAAAAAAAAAAAATTCTCTTGTTTTATTCCTATTATCTATTTTGAAATAAATCGATTTGGAATTTGATTTTGTTTGCTAAACTAAGACTGGCTACAAAATCTTCGATTCTGTAGCCAAGTCTCTTTTTAAATAAAAATTAGAAATTAGTTATGGGTAATTTTCTAACTTATTAAATTTGTTTGTTTTTTCAAGAAAGAGTAGATCCTATTATTGATCATCTGGAGGAAATATATTCAATTATGCATCTGAATGAATTATCACACTAAATTTCCTTGGGTATTTTTAGTTTGTTTTCAATCCTTTTTAAGCCGTAGTTTTTAATTTTTTCTTTTAATGTCTCACCCTTTTAAAATTTATGATTGGTAGGACCCCTTAGATGATTAAAGTTTTTGAGTCTTAGCTCTATTTTGATCCTCAAATTAATTTGTGATCCCTAAACCATTCCTATCTCATGTTTTACTTTGATCCCCTTCATGATTTTCCCCTAGGTCGATACCTCCCATGATCAGGCTGATGTGACACACCTCTCTCCTCACTCATGACCTCACAAGCATGCCTCATTGTCCTCACTTACCTATCCAATCATATTTTTGAATTGGAAAGCATTGCCTACTCATTAGGAAGTTCCGTAGTGCCTGTCACGTTTATCATACCGCCAACCCAAGTCATTATTTCCATGATCGATACCATATCCCTTGTTTTCAGTGCCAGAAGTCGGTTAAAGTACCTTCAAAAGATATTGCATTTATGTTCCTTGATAACGATTTCTAATTTTGAAAACTCAACAGTGTTGTGTTGCGTGAATTCACCAGTTCTGATCAGGCGACCACATGTCAACCAAATCTTACTACTGTGCAAAGTTCCAGGGCCGAGGTTTCCTCATTTTCATCCTAAGATTGCACTGAAGAGCTCAACAGGTGTCTACTACACAGGTATCCACTGTTACCTCCTCTGCATATTAATCCTCATAGGAAATTTGTGCTCAGGTTTTTGTTTTGCTAAGTTTTCACAGCGGTAAAAGATTCATTTTTGTAGGATAGCCCCATCTCCTCTCTTTTTCAGACCTATAAACATCATGGCCCATATATGAGTCTCATTTATGTTGTCTTCCTTATCCCTTGAAGTTGCAAGCTTTAGACTAGTCTATCCTCTGCGTATGCATTGCGCTACCCAGAGGTGTTGCTTAACCTCTCCCTGCTTCCCCTGCCTCCTTTCATCTTGAAATTAAACATTTTACTCAGTTGCATAGGGTCAGCCTTGCATATTTGAAACCCCATTCAAAGTCTCCTGAGAATTACCAAACCTTTTAAGAGCCCTCATTTTGAGTCATGGAGACCCCTAAATCGAAGAAGGCACATAAATGAGGCAGTATAGTTAGGACAGAACCAGTGGAAATGCTTCTTTTTAATATAGAACCCATGGAAAGAGAGGCCTTTCAAAGAGTAGGGTGCCTCTTCTTTTGTCAGAACATGTAGAGAGGCCATCCAGAGGTAGAAAGACAGTTTGCATTGCATTTTGATGGTAAGAAAACTAAGGTTGGGGATTTGAAGTTTGAAGTGACTGAAGCCTCCATCTCAGTTGCAATAGGGATCCCCATTACAGGTGAAAGGTGGTTCAAAGCCGTGGATTTGAGTTTATCTTATGAAAAATATATCTTCAAACCTGAATATCAATCTAATGACCTGTCCAAAAGTATGCCAAGGATCCAATTGATTGAACAATTTGAAATACTATTGAAGATCATACAGATATATTTTACTTGTGAAGGAAGATTCAACACATTATACCAGTACCATATAAGATTGTTGCTACATTTTACTGGTAAGGGTGAGATGAATATTCCTTATTACTTGTTGAGGATTATAGGTAATATGTCAGACAGGATACAGGAAAAATCTAAAGATGTGGATTCTATCCTTTTCCACTCTAGATTAATTGGAATGCTAGTATCTGAGAAATTGGGAAAAAAATATATTTAATGGGATCATTTTGTCGTTACCTCTCATTTTAATTTGGATCTAGCACCCACTCCTCAATCACAGAGGGAAAGTTCTTTGTCACCCACCAATGCTACCAAAGCAGGGACCAATAGGAAGAGAAAGGGAAGAGCCCCTGTTCAAGTGTCATAGGTCAACAATTAGGTCATTGAAGCTGAGGAGGAAGTTTGTCCCTCTCCACACAAATGTTTTTCACCACCTCCTCCACCAGGGTTAGAAGAGGTGCCTCCTTCTACCAAACCTACATCTAAGAGAGGGAAGACGCTTCTTTTTCCCCCTTCTCCTCCATTAGTCGAAATCAAAGGTAAAACACCTTTCAAAAGGTCATCAATTCCTAAGGAGGATTATAGAGAGTAGTCCTTACCAGAGATCCCTATTCACAACAAGAAGGGGAAGAATATTGAAAATCCTGTAGAGGAGAAATTAGAAACCCTTGTACAAAAGAAGAAGGGTAAAGTGATAAAGGATATTTGGAGAAGAGAGATGAGACATCTAAGAAAGGCATTGAGAATCCTGTCAAATGAAAAAAAGAATCCCTTGTATAGAAAGGTAAAGGTACTAAAAGACCTTTGGAGAGAAAAGAGGAAACCCTTGTGAAACACTTCAAGGATCTTGTGGTAAGAAATGAAGAAGCCACTATGCAGAGAAAGAAGGGTAAAAGTAAGGCCATTGAGAAACCTTATGAGGTGGACAAAACACTTCCCATGCTAGAGGAAGAGGATTTTGAGGAAATTCATGTTAAGACTGAGCATGCCACTGTCCCTCCTAACAGTCAGACTGTTAAGCCCTAATATTGGCTCATTACCACTTAATTGGGGCATATTAGATTATTAATGTTATTTTATTTATGTCGGCTTTAGGCCATTAGTTGTAATTTAGATTAGTAATGTTATTTTATTTATGTCAGCTTTAGGCCATTAAACCTCCTAGTCTCCTATATATACCAAGGAGACATTTTCATTTTGAATC
>SNQJ01S0167360.1:0-17780 GCA_010110895.2 Picea sitchensis | reverse complement strand
TAGGAGAGGACAACAGCCCCCTCGGGACTCCTCTTAGTTTATTTTTCAAACACATCTCAAGATTGTAATGGGCCCATACATGCCCACATGCTACAAAGATAGGATAGTATTGAAATTTACTTTCTTATATTAAATCACTAGGGAAGTTTAAAGGTTTTTTAACGGGCCCATACATGCCCACATGATCACAATCTAGGATAGTTTCAAAGCTTTCTCAGATTAAATCACAATAGGGATTTAAAGGAATAGTAATGGACCCACATGTCCACATGCTAGCTTCCTAGGGACTTTTGAATTCTGCAAGGTTGTACCAAAGGCATTTAGTTAATTAGGTAATCAACACTAGTAAGGACCAAGCGAAGTCCACATGCAGCAAGGTGACACCTAATTCACTAAAACATTGGCACACTTTCACTCATTCACACACAAAAGTAACTTATCACTCACATAGTTTTCATCTCGAAACGTGGAGGTCGAAGTAAGTTTCCTCCAAAGGGATTCTGAAACACACCACCCATTTTCTTGACGAAACTATCCACTCCCACTTAATTTCAATGAGATTGGCTCACACCCCCAATCTCTCAAACAACCACATCTAAAGATTTTCTAAAAACTCACTAAGTTTTCCTCCATAGGAGGTGCCAAAAGAAATCTTTTAGTCTAAGTAGGATTTCGGGGATAGGCATCCAAATAACTCCCCGTTATCTGGTTCTCACATTGTCAAAACAATAGAAGTTGTCAAATAGGGAACTTTAAATCCTCCAAGTCAAGTGTTCCTAACACCATAAGGTAGGGAGATACCCGTGAAGGGTTAAAGGTCAAGGTCTGGTTGTTCTATGCATCCCCCCTTGAGGCACCCACCTCTTGGACGGGATCTAGCCCGTGACCCATTTCTTAGGCCAAAAATCTAAATGTCGCACTTTGACCAAGGTACCTAGTGACAAAATTATAGGACATCTACCCAAGTGGCAATTGTGGGCTGCAATTGCACCTTGATCAGATTTTGTGTGGCTATTGGGAAATATCGCCAGTTCTTTTGGGATATGCCCCCTCTACCCCTCATTATAACTTATCGCTTCATCCTTCACTAGTTTCTCTTCCGGTGACTTCATACCCCACTGTTGAGTGTTATTGGAAGGTCTAGTGCTATTTTGAGAGGAAGGATGTTACATCTTTTAGGACACGAGCATTTGTTTTATTTATTCCCCCATGCGGACAAAATCCACTTATCCACATATATGCTTCTTTATCAAAACACTTTATGTATGATACACTTTTGATTACATTTGATTTAGATATATATTGTGTAAAGTTCAAAAAATTGTAACAAAGGCTCTTGTTTATTTATTACTCTCACCACCATTCGCACACATCCACTCAGCTAGTCGGACATCATAGGGGACCCACAGAACTCCCATCATTCCAGATGCTTGCTAAACCTCCCTTGTATTCTAGGGGGAGTTACTAATCTTGCCAACTCATCGGCTCCACCTTCACACACTCTAGTGATTGCCACTGTATTAGGATCAACTTTGCTTGGTTCCACCTTACTTGGGTCCAATTCCCAAGGTCCATCGTCTTCTCACTCTCCTTTACATGGAAGCGGGGGGGCAACTTCCTCTCACGGGGGAAGTACAAACCCACCTAGTCCCCCCCAAGGATTAGGTTCACAAACCATTCACACCATGGCTAGAACTAACCCTCCACCACCACTCCAGATGCCATACTTGAACTCTCTCAACATACCAAATCTAAGAAAACTCACAAATGATCCTATATTTCATGACCCCACATGGCCTGTAATGCCTACCAAACTACCTTCATATATCCCCAATTTTGAAGGAAAGGCAGGAGATGAACCTACCAACCATGTCATGACTTTCCACTTATGGTGCTCTTCCAACAACATTATGGATGATTCCATCTGACTACGATTATTTCAACGTACACTCACTGGCCCATCAACCAAATGGTATGTAGACAAAAAATCAAGGTCCCATGCGACTTTCAAGTCCTTGGCCAAAGAATTTTTGACCTTCTTCCAATTACCAATCCGCCATGACAATGGTCTTGAACTACTCTCTAATTTTAAACAAACCTCAGCCACACATATCGTTGATCACATTCACGAGTGGCGTCGACGACGTAGTTTGTACAAAGCATAAACCACCAAACAAAAATGTATTGATTGGTTTATTAGATCACTTGTCTCTCTCCTCGGTAAATATGTGGCTTCCACATTCCCTCAATCAGAAGAATAAACCATCAGTAAGGCTCAACAATACAACCTCATCTATTCACAATCAGGGTACTTGTACACAATACTTCCTGATCTCCCAAAACCCATGCCATTTGGCCAAGATAAACCCAGAATGTCTCACTCAGTAGACGACTTGATTGGTAACACCAAGCACCACAATCCACAACCCCAACAACCACCAATGTATGGCACACCTCAATATCCGTCGGCATATGGAGGAACCCCTTATTATCCCCCAAACCCTTATCAACAACCATACCCTGTTGCCCTTCCTCCACCCATCAGTGGGCCACTGCCGACACCCACAACATGCCCACCTATCCAAACAAGTTCAGGTACTCCCTCTACCTCAGCTTATACTCTAAGTACTAGCGAAAGCACCACGCCTTCCTATGTACCTTACGGATCATTACTGTAATAGAATCCATACTTTCTATTTCCTGGCCCTTCACAGCCCATGGCTCCACCACAAGGACACCCTCATGCTAGGGTGATTTTTTTTCAACCCTCTCCCATTCAACAATATCAAAATTTTGAACAGCTGAATACGGAAAATCCAACCCATCAGTCAAATAATTCCAAAAAGAAAGGAAAAAACTGGAACAATAACAACCCAGGCCAAGGCAGAAATCACCCCCAACAAAACCAGCCTACTGGGGGCAACCAGAACCAAGGGACACAAAACCCCCAAGGGGGAAACAACAACTGGCATCAAGGGAAAAGTAACAATAACCTTTGAACCAACTTCCCCTATGCCCTTTTCAGTGAGTTCGGTCACTATACTCATCATTGCCCCCAAATCGCTGATTTTAAATGGATGAAAGGCTCAGTAAATGGACCACATCCTCCAGCACTGCCTGCCCCTCAGCAGGCCCCACAAAAATACGCACAAAAACCACCCCCAGTCATGCTGCAGAACCCCATTCCACACTAGGGAGTGATGAACACCCAACAGGACATGCAGCCTACCACACCACAGTTGAGACAATATCTCAACTCGAACAATCCCGTAGATCATACTATCCTCCTCACTAGTGAGGAAGAAGTCCTTCTACAGACAAGTAGTCATCAATACCGTGCACCCACTGAGTCTCCTCCCACTCTCCCAGAAACAATCCCAGCACCAACGGGACGCCCGTTGATGATTCCTCTCCCTAACATAGAAACACCCATTTGTATCCCTCGCATCCCATTGTGCAGGAATGTCCACAACCCGCAGGCTAGGGTGGATCATAATTACAGTTTGGTCGATGACTTAGCATAGTCCTCGGCTGCAATGTCAGTCTTAGAAGTACTTCAAACTTTTCCCACTCAATGGAAATCACTACTTTTCGCATGGGGGGCAATCGACCCTGCAGATACTCAACTCATCACATTTGATCTCGACAGCGGAGAACCTCGTCTCCCTGCTCTCATTGCTTTTCAAATCCCAGTGAAAATTTAAAACATTACAGTTCATCGGTGCATCATCGATGAAGGCGCATCCACATGCATCATGTCCAAGTCTGTATGGAAGAAACTTGGTTCCCCCGAACTTATACCACTTGCCATTACCTTAAGAGCTTATGATGGATGGCCATCTTCTCCTGAAGGGCTCTTCCAAAATGTCCCTGTAGAACTTGGGGGCAAGACCATTCTCATTGACATCTAAGTTATAGATGCCCCACTCGATTACAATATCTTGTTCGTTCGTAGATACATGTACGCTATGAAGGCAGTTTTCTCTTCCATCTTTCGAACCATGATGTTCCCTCATAACGGGAAGATCATTACCATTGACCAAGTTTCACATTACGAGCCTAACCCTTCTACCAACATCGATAACATTCTCCCTTTCATCCATACTAATCCTGAGGCGTACCCACTCATCGAAATGGGGTCCAAAATTTTCAAAGACCCATCCTTGTTAGGAACTTACCATGGTGCACCATCGCTCCTTCATTCTTCCAATCAGGTATGTGTCGTATCATCCAAAGGAACTGACATTGAGGATACCCTTCCTCCCAGGGAGGCTTCTCTCATATATGATGTCCCACTAGTTGCAGAGCCCCTCCCTCACGAGCCTCCTGCAAACTAGTCGACTCCACTAGTTCACGATTTCACCTCCCCCCAAGGCCATATCCCAGTTTGGGAGACAGTTCCCCAAGCCATTACTCAAATCCCCTTCTTTTACCCTCCACCATGGATACAAGCTTTCCAAGTAGGCGCAATGATTACCCTCCCTAATATGGTGCTGGCAATCCCAGTTTGGTATTTACATCCACCAGAGATGGTTCCTCAACCATCCCTTCCCCCCCAAACAGAAGGAATCCCAATGCAGATTCCCATACTCACTCCCACCATACCCTCTACACCCCCACTCACTAACCTCCCTGCCACAGCTAGGGGCAGGTGTAAAAAGAAGGAGCCCACAACTCCACTTCCCTCACGTGTCCAACCTCCTTGCGTGCTATGTGAGAAAGATGGACACCCAACCAACAAATGCCCATCTCTACCCGTGTTACGTAACCTAATTCAACTCAATCAAACACCATCACCGTTCGTCACTTTATCAAGTACTATCACTACCTCCCCTAACATAAGTTTCAAAGGACTGCGAACCAAATTCACTTGCGCCATATGTTCAGAATATGGCCATTATACACACCATTGCCCAACGCTACCTCAATTCCGACAGACATTAGTAGCAGTACGCCAAATCTTCCAGCATGGGTCCAGTCCAGCTACATCATCCCCATAAAACATCACTAACATCCATTATGTCACGACTTCAATCAATGAACGTATGAGATGCCCTTTCTCTCTATGTGAATCCTTAGATCATTTCACATATCAATGTCCTATGATCATTGAATACAGGCAACGCCAAGTGACCCTGATTCAAAATCCTGCACCCCCTATAGAATCGACGATTAACATTACCCCATCACTAGATATTCTTCATATTATTTCTCCTGAACCAGAAGCACTCCCTATTCCCCATGGTTCTCGAATGACTTATACGAGGATTTGCCCCCA
Organism: Picea sitchensis; assembly: GCA_010110895.2. Taxonomy (NCBI): domain Eukaryota; kingdom Viridiplantae; phylum Streptophyta; class Pinopsida; order Pinales; family Pinaceae; genus Picea; species Picea sitchensis. The sequence goes on along the minus strand of SNQJ01S0167360.1, from coordinate 12,502 downwards.
ATTCTCCCGTTCATTTCCCCATGGAAATTTTACACCCAACTACCACTAATAATCCTCAGTCTCTCGATATTTGGTTTATTTCAAGCGAACCATCGCAATATCATTGCGTCATTCCCCCTGCTTCTTCACCAAAGGACAACCACACAGTGACAGTCACCGATATCACTCTTTTCGATCCCTTATATTCCTGACAATTCTACTGTGATGAGGACATACTCAAGGAATTAACTACCCCCAACTACCCATGGGATGCGCTACACCATAGAGCGCTCTTCCTTTCATAGGAAGCCTTCATGCCTCCTAACCAACACCCCATATACGCAGTCGAAACCAAGGATTTTATCCCATCAAGGCATATCGACTGGTTCAACAACCTCATCCCTGCCCCTGATCCTTTTGAAGAAGGTAATATGGCCAACATTTCCCCCACCATCAAAATCGATATTTCCATTGGCGCCGCATGCACTCCTCAAGAAATCACCACCTACAAAGCCCTCTTCCAAGACTACCGAGATATTTTTTCTTGGTCATACACAGAGATGCATGGCCTTGATCCCTCTATTGTCGAACATAGCATAGACACTTGGCCTGATATCACACCAGTTCACCAAAAACAACGACCGCTACACCCGTCCAAAGAAGCGGCTATCAAAGCCGAGATTGACAAATTACGCGTTGCTAGGTTCATCTACCCCATTGCCTATATCTCATGGGTTTCCAACCCTATACCCGTTAAAAAAAACAAGGCACCATCCGTGTATGCACGGACTTTCACGATCTCAATCATGTCTGTCCCAAAGACAACTTTCCAATGCCTTTCATCAATCAAATTATCGATGACTGCACAGGCCACGAGGCTTTATCCTTCATGGACGGTTTCTCTGGCTATAACCAAATCCAAATCCATCCAGCCGATCAATACAAAACTACATTCACTACCCCTTGGGGTACTTTTGCATATCGTGTCATGCCTTTTGGCCTAAAAAACACTGGCGCAACTTTCCAACAGGCTATGACACACATTTTTCATGATCTGGCTCATATCATCCTTGCATACTTGGATGACCTCACAACTCGATCCAAAAAACCCACTCAGCATCTTGATGATTTACGAATCATCTTCCACAGGTGTCGTCAGTACAACATCCGCTTGAACCCCCTCAAGTGTGTACAGGTGTCGTCAGTACAACATCCGCTTGAACCCCCTCAAGTGTGTATTCTGCATCACTGATAGGCGCCTCCTTGGATTCATTGTTTCCCAAAGCGATATTACCGTGGACCCCCTCAAAGTCTAAACCATCACAGAAATTCCACCCCCCACNAAAAGCTAACCTTTTACGGTGATTTGTCCCAGACTATGCCACTCCAGCACACGGTTTCCTTCGCTTACTACGCCATGACATCCGATTCCACTGGGATGAACATGCCCAAAAATATCTCGACAATATTAAAATGGCACTCTCCAACGCCCCTTTAATTAGTTCACCTGACTATAATCGCAACTATATCCTCTACATATCAGCGTCAGCCTTCTTAGTAGCGGGAGTTCTCGTTCAAATCGATGATGATGATCGTAAGCATGTCATTTAATACATTAGTAAAAACCTCTCAGGGCCGCCCTTGAAGTATAACCATGAAGAGAAACTAGCCCTTGCAATCGTCCTCGTAGTCCAGAAATTGCACCATTACATTCTGCTTCGTACAACCAAAGTCATACAGGATTCCAACCCCATGTAATACTTTCTCAGTCGTCGACAAATTAATGGAAAATTTGCCCGATGGATCGTTATACTTCAGGAGTACGATCTTGAATTTTCAACACCCAAGAGCAAGAAATCTCTCGTTCTCGCCGAACTCGTCATAGCCTTCCCCTCCGCTACTACTAGTGCCCCCGTCAATACCGACTTCCCTGATGAACATCTCTTTTACATCACTTTGGATGATCCTTGGTACAGCAACCTCCTCATCTACCTCTGAACCCAAAAGTTCGATAACCACCTCTCACGATATTATCGTCGTCGTATCCACCATCAGGCCCCCTGCTATCTCCTCATCGGAGATATCTTATATCAGCGAGGAGTCGACACCATACTCCGTCGATGCTTGACTATTAACGAGGCCGATAGAGTCTTGAATAACTGCCATAGAGGCACGTGCGGGGGTCATCTCTCAGGGATGTCCACTGCTCAAAAAATTATCCACGCAGGATACTTTTGGCCTACATTGTTTTACAATTGCATTCATGTCATGAAATGATATGATAAATGTCAGCTTTACGCCAACAAAGCACGAGCACCACCTTCTCTTCTCCACCTAGTCATTACTGCAAGCCCCTTTTGTAAATGGGGCATCGACTTCATGACTTGTAACCTCCCATCCAGCAATGGACACAAATACATCGTTGTCGTAGTCGATTGCTTCACAAATTGGGTTGAAGCTATGCCCACCTTCAATAACACCGTTGACACCGTAGTGCGTTTTTCTTTAATCACATCATATCCCACTTTGGAATACCACTCCAACTAGTCTCTGATCACGGGAAACATTTCGAGAATGAGATTTTCGTCGAACTCTCATCCCGGTTAGGATTCTCCCATGAGTTTTCCTCACCATATTACCCTCAGTCCAACGGACAGGTCGAAGCAGTTAATAAGGTCCTCAAGACCATGTTATAGCACACGGTTAACAAACATAAGACCAATTGGCATCATATGTTATTTTCCGCGCTATAGGCTTACCGTACGGCCGTGAAAATGGCCACTGGTTTCACACCATTTCATCTTGTCCATGGGGTCGAGGCCACTCTTCCTATCGAGTGCGAAATGCCCACCTTACGCACCGCAATCGAGCTATTACCCAACACTACTCCAATGGAGCAGTGTTTGTTGAACTTAGAGTCCCTAGATGAAGATCGTCGATCTTCATTACAGAACAATGAGGCAGCCAAAAAATGTTCAAAGGCCACCTTTGATCGCCATGTCAACCTTCACTCATTTCATGAAGGTGACCTCGTCCTTTCTTATGATATCGCTCACGATACCCTCGGTCATGGAAAATTCAAGTCACTATGGCATGGCCCCTACATTATCCAACATTGCCTCACCAAAGGCGCATACATCCTGGCTTCCCCCGAGGGCCTCTCTCTCAAAGAACCCATCAACGAGTTATACTTAAAGAAATTTTACGCCTAAGCGTAGCCATTCTACATTAGGTTATTTCTTTTATAGTGTTTTTAATCTTTTTTTCCATACCTCGCGCCTAAACTATCATTTGTGTTATTGACAAATGCCTCCTCCATCGTCCTACCACATCGGTTACGCTGACGGCGCCAGCCATTGGACACAAAATCTCGCTTCGACTGCTTGGGCCCTCTATTCCTCCTCACATGAACTGCTCCACTCCAGCGGCATATGTTTCGGTTCAGCAACCAACAACCAAGCCGAGTACACTGCTTTCATTGGTCTCCTCACTGATGCCAGCTATCATCGTATTTGTCACCTTAGCGTCTTACTTGACTCTCAACTAGTCATCCTCCAGCTCAACCATGTGTACCGTGTCCGCGATCCTTGCCTTTTTTGCAAATACCTGCAAGTTAGACTTTTATCTCGACATTTTGATTTCATTACGTTTACACATATTCCAAGACAATTGAATCAAATTACAATTAACCTGGCTAACATTGTACTAGATTGGCATATATCACATCAAGACACCTTTACCCACACATAAACCATTAAAAGTTTGTCACAGCATATATATTAGACATCATACAAACAATTCTCACACACATGTGAACATCACAAAGACCCCAAAATGTATATCCGTATATATATAAATGTCGGTCAAAAGTGCCATCAAAATGTTTACATACACATAGAATACATCGTATACAAAATTTGTAGGCCAGTGAAGCACCTCGGTACAAAACTGGTGTCACCACACCAAAGTGGGCTCACCAGCCTACATATAATATACAAAAATACACAGAGAGACACTCATGGTGCCTCTAGAGAACCACCTCCTGGCCCTCCCTTAGGCGGTGGTGCCCCACCCACTATCAGTCCCTCCGGACCTGGAGGTAACCACCCAGTCATCGCAGCACCTGCTACTGTTGCTCGTCGAACCACGGTCTACCACATCAACAGAACTCCCACACACTGCTCCAGGATGCCCTCATCCTGGATGCACGACCACATGCCCTCAGGCACACCCTGTAGCACCGCCTCCAAGTGGCAATGAATATCCTCAAAATATCCCTCGGCCTCAGCCAGAGGAGCATGTGATGGCCCTGCACCAGGGTCATCAAAACGACATCTCCTAGCTGCTCTGTCCTCATCAACTGGTCTCGCCTCAACATCCTCGTGTCGTTGTCTCTCTCCCGCCCGCGGCTCTCCCTGCGGAGGCCTCACCGGCCCCTAACGAGCCGGCGCTCTAACCCACTCAACCTCACGCCCACGAGGTCCCACATCTGCACAAACAAACAAACAAAGGATAGCATCAACATCCATCTATACCTAATACACATGCTATACTATCTAAATATCAAAACATAAACAATCACATCATACCTCGGTGGTCGAACACCTCTCCCGGAGGTAACACCATATCTAGATCACCCCGAAAATCCACCCCACAGTACGGATACTGAAGTAGGATCTACGGCATCTGCTACCACACCTGTGCAGCCTCGGTAGTGAAAAAATGGCCACCCTCCCCACCACCATGGTGAATCAAAATCCGTGACCACTGCATCAGTCACAACTCTCGCGCACCAGGTGCACCCAATAAAACTCTAGCGCGCAACATCGACACCCTCTCTAAAAACCATACCACCAAGATGGACCCAAAGGAAAAGTCCCCTGAGTCCGCAACCCGACACCTGTCGAGCTACCCTACCATCTTGGCATGCAGCATCAAGCCCCAAGAAAAATTTTCTCCTTCCAGTGCCCTCCCCATAATCCTCAGCTGACCACCACTAATCCGCTAAGTCGTGAGGGACCCATATACCCTCACAATCATCGCTACTACACAACGATGAACTAAAGCATCCATAGCCCCGATAATCACCACAGATCCCGACATAAAATCATCTCTCGAACAATACCTTTGGCCTAAGGTAGCCAACTGCTCATCCCTAGGTAATACGGGCTCCGCCGGTAAGGGCGTTCCCCGAAAAGGGATCCCAGTCAAAAAATACACATCCTCCACCGTAGTGAAGGCTAGCTGCTCACCCCGCACCATAAAAAAATGCAAATCTAGACTCAACATCTAGATCAAGAACTGTAGGAGGTACTCATGGGCCCGTATCAAGGGGCACTCAAAGAACTTTAGCAACCCACAAGCTGCCAAAGTGGCACGAACCGTCAGCTCCTCAATAGCCACAGCCTCCCTACGCTGTGACCGGTCCCTCTCTCTCTAGTGAATCGGCATCGTCACAATGATCACCTACAACCACATAATCCAGTTCTCGATCAGCCATCTCGAACATAAACACATTAAAATCTCCAAAAAAGATGACTTTTGCACCCGTCAGCCTTGCCCCCAAGGCGCGGTTGTTTAAACCCAGAGGCGCGCAGATATGCACGTCTGTTCACCCCACAGGCACGCACACATGCGTGCCTGTTCACCCCATAGGCGCGCACACATGCGCACCTGTTCATCCCACAAGCATGCATGTATGTGCGCCTGTCGTCCATACAGAGGCGCCTTCATGCTCCCCTGTCACGTACACAGGTGTGCATCACAGCGCACCTGTCCATTACATAGCTGCGCACCAATGCGCAACTATTTAGCTAACAAGCACACATATCATGCATGCCTATTTCCCCCCTTAGGGTGCACCCGTGCACGGATATCCAGATAACAAATGTGCACCCATGCGCGCATATTTCTAGATCACCCGTGCACTGGGGGGCCCACACCCACAAAACTTCCTGTACGACCCTCTGTATATACCATGCCCACAAATAGAAAACCTAATTCTATGTAGGATGATAAGACCACTAACCTGAAGTTCGCTGGTCTTGAATCGGCTGCCTCGTTCTCCTGAAATCTCCAAGTCTCCTATGAATATCTCTCATCCAATCACTCTGACAGCAGGTACAAATGAGGTGGCAATGTCGGCCCTACAGTTATATATAGTCCTTTTTTCCAAACTTCCAGACCCCATTCCGGGAGCTCCGGGTGTCCGTTTTTTGATCCGTCTTCAGCCACGGGATCAGTACCCTGTCCTCTACATCAAGACAGTCCCCAGGCCATTTTTCATCCTTAGCCCTCGGGGAGCCAATTTTCCATACCCCGTGCAGGTACGCATGCTCATGTTCAAAATTATCAAATAAATGCTTCTATGTTCGATTCTCTTCAGATATTGTTCACGTCAGGTATTTGGTTTTCATGTGTGCGGGTACTTGGTCATCATACACCAGCGCAACCCCTTCAGGTATATAATCAACATTGGCATGTAATTATTCCCTCTAAATCTTAATTGCATCTCCAGTCACACCCTCTGAAATTTTCCTTTAGGGTCCCCATATCCGGCTCTACAGTACCGCCAACTCCATTGCATTTTGGGTATTGTCACCCAGTAGCACTCTCCCCCACATGAGTTGTCCCATTCATAGACCCCTTGGCACTTTGACAACTCATGTTGTTTTCAACCCTTTAGGGATGGGAGTCTCGATAGTCTTACATCATGTCGTGAATCAACTACAGACTCCTTCTCCTCATTTTTCTAGCCTTCCAAACAGACTCCTAGGGCACTTCCTCATGGATTATTTTGACTGCACTCCCGCGGCATCATTTACCCATCATCAGATTGCCCATCCTCAAATTTCCCTCCATACATTACCCTACTACAGAAACCAGCCTATGGGGCCCCCACCCTCCACTTGTTTTTTCCACCAACTTACGCCATCGCCAGGCCAAGCCATCCTAAATTGGAGCACACGTTTCTGTATCTGCATTATTATCCCCACGGATTTTTTAATTCGTTTTTGTAATTAAGCCTTTATTTCTATCATGTTACATAGCTTTTTTTCATCACCTTTGACGACCTTCCTGGAAAACACAACCCATGTTTCCCTTGGTTGGGGCACTCCTTATCATATACTCCTATTGACATCGTCCATAAACTCTGAATATCCCACAGGCCACCTACCTCTTCTCTCTAAATTTGTTCACTTTGTCCCACCTCTGGCACAACTTATCCCACGTCTTGTTATCCCCCTGACACTCAACCTAGTTGAACGGTTGCGGCCACTTATACTTCGCATATATCTCCAACCAAGGGCAGTCTTGAGTCTTTACACATCTTGACTTCGTCCATGTACCTCCTCAGTTCTTAACCTCACCTAGTAGATTTCACGAAGCCCTTTGCTTCTTGGAGTCGTGTCCCCATTTTTTTCGACATCAACACAGTTTCCAGAAGGGCGACAGAATCTTGACTCTCATTACCTTTCCAATGAGAGGCCTTGGACGGCACAGGGAGAACCATAATTTCTCCCTGATGTCGTTGACCCCCATAAAATTTGACTTCAACACTTTCTCATGTTATGGTGGGTCTTACTTTGCGACTATTGCAGTTGTTTCTTATATTCGCCGAAGACCTCTGAACTTGGTTGGGCTATCCATTCCCACAAAATCTATGATACTTCTTCCAGGTGTCCTTGCCTACTGTTCAGAGTATGTTCCTCATCAGAATTGTCCTCTGCCTTTATTAAAACCTCCCCCGAGGGTGCTGCAGTGGTCTACATCAACACACAGTTTCAATTACTATACAACACCCTTTTTTGAGTTACATGACACGAGCATGGGGCATGCCCGCCTCGTTTGTACACAAGTTATTTTACACACCTTATGAAAAGTCAAGTCCTACAGGTTCCCTTCTCCCTCCAACGGGTCACTCTTGATATTCTCACTATCGCTCTTTCTTACAACGGTACTCTCAGTAGAAGAAACATTGATGAATTTCGGCTATACGTATGCTCCTAACCTCATCCATCAGGGGGCATCTATTATCACTGAAATTTTGTCCGCAAATGGTTACAGGAATCCAGCATCTTCAAATAGCTATGAGTTCACCCATGGACCAAAATTACCAAAAAATCATTTCCAAAAGGTCCAAAACTATACAACCAGTTATAAAATCAAGATGCACTATGACTACACAGAGCGCGCGCGCACATGCGCCATCCAAAAACACAGAAAAAGTGCACATGCGCACGATGCACCACTGTGGTCACTAAAAGCCACGCACACCTGATAACGGTGCATTTATGAGATTGGTCGGCCTCCCACCCACTTCTTATTTAGCTTCCAAGTTCATTTGACATCCAAATCTCGGCTGGATCTGACTGGGTGGCTAGTCAAAGACCTAAAGGTGCCCTAAACATCCCCTTTTCACACTCAAAGCTGGTTACACAATACCTCATAGTGGTGCTATAAAACAAGGCCATGGGTGCATTACATTTTCAAGGAATTCATTTGCAAGGTTATGTTGTTGCTATTCTCTTGGGGAATCCTCTTTTCTCATCAAGAGCATATTAGCACCATTCCATTTGGGCAATCCACATCACCTTTTGAGTGGGTTCGCTTGGGATTCTTTCACCATTTCTTTCAAGTTTCAAAGTTGTAAGAAGAGCTCAATTGTGGGGGTCCAAGAGCCCTCCCTTGGAGGAAGAAGGGACCCAAAGTCCTCTTTCTTCTCGATGTTTTCTTTTCACTAATACAATCCTTTCCATTGGTGACATGAGTCTTATTTGTTTCTTGTTCTTATGTCCTTATGCTCAATATTTTAGTTGTTCTTTCCTTTCTTAGTTTAATTTTTAGCTTAGTCTTTTATGTTTATTTTTATAACCCTTTCCTTCATTGTTGTCTTTCTTAGCTGACCCAACTAAGCTTGTAAGCACCTCTATTTTGCTCATTCAAGTGAGAAAAGAGGCGCAACACTATGTTTGGAAGCAAAGGATTTATCCACCTACTGTTCAATGAACAAGATAACACCAGCTACAGAGATAACACTTCGTGAGCTCTTTTTTTTTCTCTTCTTTCCTCGTTCGCCTTGGTCTTCTTTGATTAACATCGACCTCATCCTTTTTCTATTTCTGGATTTAATTGTAGCAATATATCTGTACAATTTGAAAGAACGAGAGATCCGTTTTCTAAGATATGATGGTATCCCATACCAAAACAACATGTTGATCTGTAGAATCTCGTTTCTTGACGGAGGAGGCGTAACCCTGACCCTAGTCTTGGCTCTGAGAATGTCACCCTATGCACAGATTCAACTGATGTCTGACTTGAAGGCTATCAGGAACGAGCCTCCAGAGGGTTGTAGAGAAAGTCCCCACTCCGACAAGAATCTCTTTGTGTGGAGTGCCACCATATTTGGTCTGGATGAGACCCCCTGGGAAGGTGGGATTTTTGGCTTGAGGTTAATTTTTGCCAAAAATTATCCTAAGAAGCCGCCTCGAGTGTCATTTACCATGGATGTCTTCCATCCTAATGTATATCATGATGGAAATCTGTGCATGGAAATCATCCAGGATGCTTGGTCACCTTGCCATAATGTTTGTACAATATTGACATCAATTCAGTCTCTTCTTACGCCAGCCCAGCAAATCCTGAAGCCGCCCAATTGTATCAGAATGATAATCAGGCCTACAATAGGAGAGTGCGACGATGTGCCCGTAAATCTATTGAATCTTCCTGAATGTGGTGCTTCAAGTGTCAACGGTCAGATGCATATAAGATGAATATTGTAGTTCTTCTGATAAGCAGTGATTAGGGTCAACAAAGAGAAGGTCTCTAAACCTCCTGATTGTGTATAGTTGTTGTTACAGGAGTAACAGACCTCAATTGTTACTGCATCTGTAGGAACTTTTAAGTTTCTTACATGCTTCTCTTTTTCCTATGCTTGGAATCTATTCTTCTTGCATAGACAAATAAGAAAATGAATTTTCGTATCAGAGAAGCCTTGGGCGTTCTGTCATTTGTTATCTCTATTGTGTATTGCAGTCAAGGATTTGTGTATTTGATTCACAAATTGGTGGAGCTGGCTAGGAATTTTTTTTTTCTTACAAAATACCCGCCAATGGCCACTCCTGAACAGATGTAGTTGGGACTCCTCCATCTCAGTCTGCTAGAGTTCGGAAAAGTACACATTTCCTAACTTTGCATTGATATGTGAGTTAAAACATAAAGTTTTTTTTCATTCTTCAATTTAAAATTTTAGAATGAATTTTTTAATTTTAAATATGGATTGCTAAAACTATAATATAAAAGTGTTGCAATGAAAATGAAGATCCAAAAATCAATTTATAATATTAAAAATTATAAAATCATAAAATTTTATTAACAAAATCTATATTTTTCATCTCTAACTTTTTAAAATTTTGTAACAGAAACTAAGCGACTCTAAATAAAATAGTCTTAATGAACTTTAAATGTCTCTTCTACAGTGCAAGGTGGGAAATGTAATTTACACTGTTTCATTTGACCATTTGTAAATAGTTATGTAAATTAAATTCATTACAGTTTCTAAATAAGATGGTCCCAAAGTGCTAAAATGTATTCTCTGCAGTGCAATGCAAGAAAATACAGTGTACAATGTCATTTGACACAGTTGTAAGCTTCTCTTCTTTCAAAGTTATTAAAATCTCACTTGGAAGCAAGTACTAAGCTAAGCTAGAAAATGTAGCAGCTCGTGTGCAAATGCAAGTTCCACAGCTTGAGGGACATGTTGAGCAAATGTTTGATAGTGGAGATGATGTGTATGGTATTGAGGATGTGCCATTTGATGAACTTGTGGGGATACAAGGTATTGTATTTCATTTGATTAAAAATGCAATAACGATGTTGGCTAGTAATATGATATTTCTTAGCGTTGTAATCTTTCTACCTTTCCAACTAGGACAAATAGTTCTTTCCATTGCATCTCAACTTGCAGTCACCTCTTCTAGTTCATTACTTACAGCAGTGATGTCTAGCGCTACAGGCTCAGATTTGGATCTCTCTGAAATCACGTCTCGATTCAGTTGCAAATATGTCAACACAACATAAAAAATTTAACAAAGAAAACAAAATTTTTCAAAACATATAAATACAAACAAACCTCAGGTAAAAAAAAATAATAATCATAATAAAAAAATTGCAAATGAATTACCAAAACTTCGTGAAGATGGTATTACTTCATGCTTTCATTTCTTACGCTAAATTGGTTTTTGAATTCACTCAAAACATGAACCGACAAAGAAAGTCATGCGTCACGGCATCAGGTAAAAACACATTTCATTTTATTTCAAATTTGATTTTCTGAGCACGCACTTTTCCTACATTTTATGCTCTCACAATTTTGTTGCAAGATTAGTGCTAACCTTTTACAGGTTCGAAGACAATTAAATTGGCTGCAAAAGTGATTTCAAGAATCACAGAAACTTTTCAAAGATTCATATTTCATCAAAAGATTGAAGGAGATAAGCTTTGCTTCACACATGTCATACCATTTGTCATCATATCATTTGTCGTCATAAGAATCCTTTCAATAAAACCAATTACGCCATGACATGATCACTTACCCTTCTCCTTCCAATCTTGTTCATCCTCCATGTATTGAAGTCCACCTTTCATTGTATTATCCATCATGACTTCACACATGCCTACCTTTCTGAGTTGCACATAGTTTTCCCTATTTTCAATTCATATATTTTCATTGCAAATAAAACCATTCAGTTCCCTTTCTATGACTACATTATCCTGCTTTATTTTTCATAAACATTGTTGCTACCATGTGATCTTTTCATCTATATTCCTACCAATCATTTTGTACAAATCGCATTGACTAGCATGGGATTCCCTAAGGCCCACCTTTCAACAAGTCTTGCCCCATCAACCTTGGCACCTTATCTGGGATAGAGACTAGAGTCCTTATGAGTACCTTGAGGCTTGCATGCCTTAATGGAAAGTTCTCTCACTGGCAATCATGGGAATACATCAATGTCCCTTGATCGTTACATCTTGCAAGTGGCTCGACATCAGCTCATTCATTTACACTTCGCAAAATGTACTTAGGTACCTTGGCACTCATTGACATCAATGATGAGTTTGTCTCGCATTGGTTAATGACATTCATCAATGGTTGGTAATCCAATAACTTCTTTTCATGCTCAACATCGACACATTCATTCGCATGACTAGAATTGTACCATCAGGTTTAGCAGCAAGTGAAGACTATACACTTTTCCATGACTCCATTAGCAGTTGCAGTAGTATTTTTCCAGCCATATGAGAGTACCACAGTTCCACTTTCAAAATTCATCTTTTGATTCATACAACCAATCAACAATTCAGATTCCTTCACTTCACATCCCATTATCCATTCGTAGCGACAGCAACAATCACATTTTTCCTGATCTAGTTGCAGCTATGTCCCTCTTCCATGGTTCATCTACTTTTTGGGTAAGTTGAGGTATGTTGTTTTCTACTCTTTAATCATGCAATTCCTTAC
>SNQJ01S0167358.1:2574-23186 GCA_010110895.2 Picea sitchensis | reverse complement strand
GAGAACATAGGGGGTTGTAGCCTCCTTATGTTTGTAGCCAGAGAATTGGGGAGTTGGAGCTTCCCTCAGGTTGTAGCCTAAGAAACTAGGGGGTTGGAGCCTCCTTCCAATTGTAGATGGAAAACAAAAGAAGTTGGTGCTTCCAATGAATGTAATTCTTAAATACATATAATAAAAATAATTCTGTGGTTTTCTCCCACTTTGGGTTTCCATGTAAAAACACTGGTGTACTGTGTATGTGTATGATTTATCATTTGTTCATTGTTTATTTACTCTAAAACTATTGGATGATAATGCAAAATTGATATAACACTTGAATTTTATGGTTAAAAAGGATTAAATTGCTCTATTAATGATTCACCCCCCCTCTCAGTAATCCAACACAACCACCTCTAAGGTGTTTAATAAAGGTGGAAAACATGGTCGATGTAGCACCATATTAAATATTGGGTGCAAGATAAGGAAAGGGGGAATACTAAATTCAAAATCATTCTCACTCATAGAATTCATGATGGTGTAAGGCCCATATCTGAGTCGTCTAAGGTTCCTATGGGGTCTTGTGAGATTATCTTTCCACAAATGACACCACACCTTATCACCAACTTGAAACTTGTGTGGAACCCAATGGAGGTCATGTCTCTACTTGTAATTGGAATTTAATTTCTAAAAGATATCATGAACTTGCTGTTGGATGTGATGGATCCTTTCAACCAATTTGGCTACTCTATATTCCTTTGTTTTAGCATAAGAGGATTGTTCTTGTGTAGATGCAATGGGTAGAGCTACATCATGTTGGGTTGTTATATTCTTTGCAGTGGAAACTTAGTTAACCTACTGGTTGGTCGAGGATGATTGACTGGGTGATTGATCATATGGATGGTCAATTCAAGTCTATCGTCGAAATGTGGTTGAAAACATGGTAGAATCATAGCCGATTGGAGGTTCAAGAGTGGTTGACAATATGCTCGATTGGTAGCCACTATAAGTCCAATTGGTTTGTAGTTGACTAGAGGTCGATTGTTATTCAACTGGTGGTTGAAACTGGTGACATAATCATGATAATAATGGGATCACAACGAATCATATTCAAGGATCAATAACCAGTTTAGGTGTCATGAATTAGAGTTTTACATGTTGTATAGGTCTTTAAATAATGCATTATGTAATACTATCTAGGTTACTTAACATAGGGATTGATGTTACTCAATAGATAAAGTTGTGAGTCTGTAATGGTCATGAACATGAAGACAAATGGTTGCAGAGTTGTTCTTGTAATTAAGCAAGCGAGTAGGATGATGATTTGTTCTTAAGTGTGGACCAAGGTTAGTCATGTAACTCTTTATTTGGTGAATGAATAATACAACAAAGAGTGAGAGTCACTCAAGAATTGTTGGTTTTCCTGGTTAAGGGTTTCCAGGGTAAATATCTGTGTATTGTATGTGATATCCATTGCTTACTTTATGTATTAATTATGTCTTCACTCTCCTTTTTTATTTAAATTTCTTTACATTTGGTATCAGATCAAGGTTGAGAAGATCTTGGATCTGAGTAGATATGAATAAGAGTATATCTTAGATTTAGGGGGATACCTTTGACATTGAGGATTCAACTCATTCTTATATCTATGCTAAACCTAGGTCCAATGGGAGTTGGAAATCAATTATTTATGTTTGAAAGAATGAAATCAATTCTAGGATTGAGACTGAAAAGTTTAATGGTCATAATTTTGAGTTGTGGAAGCTTAAAATGAAATATATCTTTGTAGTTCGAGAACAGTGCATCATTGTGGATCCTAGAACAATTCTAATGACATGTTGAAGGAATATTGGTGTTGGAGAAATTATTATTTTCGACACACTAGTTCAGTGGGAGTTAATTGACTAGTTCTATTTTAGACTTTCTATTTTTACCATCACTATTATGCATGCATGCATTCCTAAGGAAACCTTATTGCTTGATTGATTTTCTTGATTATGGAATGTTCTTCTCTATATATGAGTGTATTCCACTCATTCATTGTATCAATTATTCATTCATTGGTCAACTCATTGGAGTAGTGTGAATATATTTTCTCAATCTTCCATATTGAATCTCTCATCCTTTCTTGATAAGATTTGTTTGTACTTTCTTTAGCTAGATCTCCTATGTAGGTTTCGATGAAACATTGACATGGTATCAAATATATGCTGCTTGGAGCAATCTAGACAAGCTAGAGAATAAGGAAATCTTATTTTCAGCGAGAAAATCCGTGTAACAGACACGGTCACACCCTCTCCCTGTTGAAAGGAGAGACCTTCGCACTCAAACTTGCAAATTTTTCAAATTTTGGGTTGGTCACACCCTAGACATTGGAAAAGGGTGAGCATGGTCTCTCCCAATACACTGGAAAAGGGAAACCAAATAGAAATGGTCGCTCTATCTCTTAAGGTAAGGTGTGACCACCTCTAAAAACATGTTTCTTTTTTCTATTATTTCTCAAAATATATTAATGTCTTTTGGAAAAGGTTGATGGGAGAGGTAAATTGACCCATTCTGCAAGTGGGTTTTCAACCGCTTGGTGAAATTCCTCATTGTTTGATCAGAAAGTATGTCGGACGATCGTCTCCTCAAACTGATACGAATGTTCACTTAAAGTGCCCTTTCTACAATGATTTCCTAGTTTTTCACTTGCAGATTGAGAGTAAACTTTTAGGGGTTCTCAGACACAGTGGGAGAGAAGGATACAAAACATATTCTACAATTAAACTTGGTGGTAATCCCCATACCATAAAATTATTTTTATTGGAAGCCCAAGGCATAATTCCAACTCAGAAGGAAAGGATTGTACAACTTGACGATGGGGACATAAACATAACCTACATCAACAATTGAGAAGACCGGATGGGAAAACTAAAAGGATGAGGCCACATGACTTATTCTTGAATTAATTTCAGTTGATTTATGGTTTCATGTTACCACATGCAAGACTCCAAATGCGATCTGGACCACCTTGAAAAGTCTGTTTGGAAAGCAGGATGAGATGAGAGGTCATATGCTTGAGGTAGAGTTGAATAATTTGGATCCTAAAAGTTTTGATAATATACAAGATGTATTTACTAAGTTTAAATATTTGATATTGAGCTTAGCATCTTGTGGTATTCATAAGTCTAAATAAATGGACCAACTTATTCTAACAATCTTGGCCAAGCTAGGACCAGAATATGTTGTCTATGTTTCCACTTTCCATTCTGGTAGGTATCTTATGGGAACAAATTGGAATATGCCTACCATGGATCAATTCATTGATTCTCTCACACATGAGCAGGAAAAAATCATTCAGATGGGCCTAATCAAGGAGGGATATTTCAAAGAAGGAGGGATATTTCAAACACTTCAATAATTCTTCAAGTTTAGGTTCCAAATACTCTTCAGGTTCAGGTTCCAAATTGAAGAAGAAGAAGAAGGGAAAATAGTGCACTTATTGCAATAAACCGAATCATGATGAATCCACATGCATGAAGAAACAAATCGATCTTATGGCTCAGGTAATTCAACATAACAACCTTGGAAACTTCATTCCAGAAGGATCCAAGAAGAAGAAGAAGAAGGAAGAATATCTTGCGTCTAAGAAAGGTAATCATCATGCTCTTGTTGCAATTAATTCCTCATATAATTCATGGATTATAGATTCTGGGGCATCACATCATATGGAAACAAAAAAGGAAGTTTTTACTCCTATGAGATCATGCTCAGGACCCCTTATTCTAATGGGAGATGATACTCCAGTAGAAGTAGCAGGAGAGTGGAGAGTGGAACTCCCTAATGGAAGTTTTGAGAATGTTTTACATGTTCCAAAGATTTCTATGAATCTTCTCTCAGTTTATCAGATCACTCAGAAAGGTAAAAATGTTGAATTTACATCAGATTTAGTTTCTATACTTGACATGCATGAAAACTCTATTATTGCAATTAGTGAGGTAGATCACAAATCAAGGCTATATAAATTCACTAAGTTTTCTGACCATAACTCCTCCTTACTACTAACACATGCTGATGATGGTAGTAGAGTATGGCATAAAAAATTTGGTCATTTAAACTTCAGGTACATGCAATGACTTTTCTGAAGGGGTTTGTGAAGGCTGCATTCTTGGCAAGCATCCTAAAGAGAAGTTTTAAAAAGAGAAGGCAAGGAGAGCCTCCACTTCCTTGGAGCTTGTTCATAGTGATATCATGGGTCCATTTCCACGTCTGTCCATCAACAAAGAAAGGTATGTCCTTACATTCATTGATGATTACTCATGCTATACTTGGGTTTATTTTCTCATGCATCTCAAAGACTTCAAAGCTCTAGTAGAAACACAGACTAGGAATAAAATCAAGATCATATGTATAGAAAATGGGGGGGAGTATATCAAAAAATATGTTCAGAATATTTGTCATGAGGTTGGTATCTAGTTGCACCATACAGTTCCATACACTCCACAATAGAATGGAGTTGCTGAAAGGAAGAACAAATATCTCAAGTGGATGACCAATTACATGTTTCATCTGAGGTCTCCTCCTTCCAAGATTTGGGTTGAGGCACTTAATTGTGCTTCTTATATACAAAACATATCTCCTCATAGATATGTTGAGGACATGACACCTTTTTAGGCTTGGACATGTGACAAACCAGATGTCACACACTTCCACATATTTGGATCTCGTGCATAGGCCCATATTCCTTCTGAAAAGAGGAAAGAATTGGATCCACAAAGCACACCTTGGATATTTCTGGGATATCCAGATGATGTGAAGGGGTACATGTTGATTGATCCCTCTACAGATTGACTTATCATTGAGTGCAGTTTTCAATTTGAGGAGATTCATTTGCATGCACCTCTAGTGCAACATGTAGATACTCTTGTGACCCTATCAGTTCCATACATCAAAGATGATGATTCCATACACTTAGATTCAGACTCAAATTCAGACTCAGATTCAAAGGATTCTGAACATGGAGTTGAGAAGGTAGTACAACCAGATGAGGAGCCAATGCTGGAGCTTCAGCAGATGCCCAAGTGGGAACAATCCACACTTCAGGTAGTATAAAACCTTATAGGGAATCCATTGGATTTAAGGAGGTCTCGATATCATCATGACGAGCCCTCTCACGTACTTTCAGATTTTGAACCATTGATTCCCATGTATTGATATATGGTTCAATCTTTTGATCCGTAGCTCTATAATGAGGTTGTGGGAAATCCTTTATGGGAAGCAACCATGCAGGAGGAGTATGACTCACTCCTAGAGAATCAGACTTGATATATGGTTCCACTTCCATGAGGGAGAAAAATTGTCAGATGCAAATGGGTCTATAGGACCAAGAGGGCAACATATGGTTAGGTGAGCGGGTACAAGGAAAGACTAGTTGCAAAAGGATTTCAACATATTCATGGGATATATTATGATGAGACCTTTTCTCCTGTAGAAAAGATGGACTCCATTTCCTTGGTTCTAGCCATTGCAGTAGCCAAAGGATGGGAAGTTCACTAGATGGATATGAAGAATGATTTTCTTCATGGTGTTCTTTCATAGGAGATCTACATGGAGCAACCACATGGGTTCATTAAGAACTCATCTTTAGTATGCATACTGAATAGGTCACTCTATGACCTCAAGAAGGCACCTAGAGCATGGTAGGAAAAGATGGATTCTTATCTACTTTCACATGATTTTGTTACATGTAAATATGATTGCAATGTTTACATGATGAGTACTACTAACTCTTTGATTATTTGAGTACTCTATGTTGATGATCTTTTGATCACTGGTAGCTCTGCTTCAACCATTGTTGTTGTCAAAGATATTTTGCATGACAGGTTCTCTATGAAGGACATGGGTCAACTTCATTTCTTTATTGGTCTTGAGATTAGTCAATATGCTTCATGCATCAAACTTTCTCATGCTAAGTATTAGAGGGATATTCTGGATAGATTCCACATGACATATTGTAAATCTGCGCCTACACCCTTCTTATCTAGGATCAAACTTGAGGATGGAAAGGATACACCATTAGTGGAAAGCACTTTGTATCAGCAATTGGTGGGGATTTTTCTGTATCTCACCCACACCTATTCATATATTTCATATGCAGTAGGAGCAGTTTCCAGATACATGTAGGATCCCCATGATCTACACTGGAAGACTACCAAGCACATCCTCAGATATGTTCAGGGCACCATGAGTTGTGGGATTCACTATGCATCTAGATGTGCATTGGATTTCATCGGCTTCACAAATTTAGATTGGGCTAGTGATGGAAAAAATCACAATTCCATGTCCAGGTATACTCTCAGTTTGGGGTCAGGCCCTATTTTTTGGTCAAGAAAGAAGCAATCAACCATTGATTTATCTTCTGCAGAGGCTGAGTATAGAGGATTAGTCAACTGTTTCATTTAGGAACTTTGGATTCAACACTTCCTTACCGATATTGGTATCCAGTTTCATTGTCTGGCTGTCATATGGTGTGACAACCAGAGTACACTAATATTTTACAGAGATCCAGTACAATGTCAACGAAGCAAACACATTAAGGTCCACATTCATGTCATCATAGATCTAGTACATGATAGGACCATTGATCTATAGTTCTGTCCTTCCTATGAACAAACTACCCATATCTTCATGAAGACCTTCACTAGACAAAAGTTTCAGACTTTGTGGGATAATTTGGGGGTGAAGAACATAGTTGCCTAGAAGCTTCCTTTTCTTCTTTTGTTGCATTTTCTTTTGGGGGGCGGGGGGTTTGTTCCCACGTGGTTTTTCCTCTTTCCTCATTTTTTCAGTGTTCATTAGTTGCATTGTACATGAGTACCTAATATGGTCTAGTATCTGGGACTCATTTTTTACTCCATAGTGATGTTCAGGAGGGGTGTTGGAGAAATTATTATTTCGACACACTAGTTTAGTTGGAGTTAACTGATTAGTTCTATTTTAGACTTTCTATTTTTACCATTAGTATTATGCATGCATGCATTTCTAAGGAAAGCTAATTGCTTGATTTCTTTTATTAATTATATATTTTTCTTCCCTATATATGAGTGTATTCCACTCATTCATTGTATCAATTATTCATTCATTGATCAACTCATTGGAGTAGTGTGAATATATTTTCTCATTCTTCCATATTGAATCTCTCATCCTTTCTTGATAAGATTCGTTTGTACTTGATTTAGCTAGATCTTGCGTGCAAGTTTTGATCAAACATTGACAATTGGGAGAAACTCGAAAGGAAGGAAAGGAGTAAGATTTGACTTTGTCTTACAAATTCGATATTTTTGAATGTCTTAGGTGAAGAAACTATACAGAAAATGTGGAATAAGTTGGGGAACTTGTACGAGTCGAAATTACTAGTAAATAATTTGTTTCTTTTGAAGAAATTGTATATTATGAGGATGAGTGACAATAGCTCAATAACAGAGCACCTGAATTCATTCAATATTGTGATAAGGTAGTTATTGTCTATACATATTAAAATCATTGAGAAGGAGAAATGTATCAATATATTGTGTTCTTTGCAAGGTTCATGGGATATCCTAGTCATGGTTATTGGGAGTAATTCAACCACAATAATGCTTGAATATGTGGTTGTGTCTTTGCTATCATAGGAAATGAGGTGGAAAAACATGGAAGGATTGACCAAGGATGCCTTGATGGTGAGAGGTCAATCGTTGAACATAGGAGAAAGGTAAATTCTCCAGTAGAAAGTCCAAGTCTAAAATTAGATCTAAATCCCCAGTTTAATCAACAAGAAGATGCTAGAAATGTTTTAAATCTAGGCATTTGAAAAGGACTACAAGTTGAAGTCAGTTGAGAAAAGTTAGGGATATGATGAGAAGTAATCGAATGAAACAAATATTTCTCTAGATAAAGGAGGGGATGTGTATTTGGCATCGACCAGTACAGAATCAGATCATGATGTTTGGTTGATATACTCAAGTTCATCTTTTCATATGACACCTCACAAGGAACGATTCTCTAAATATGAGAAATATATAAGAGGATATGTATTCTTTGGAGATTATTCGACAACCAATATTGTTGGACGAGGAAGAGTCCAATTGATGCTAAATAATGAGAGGAGGAGAACCCTTCCAAGCGTGATACATATTCTAGGTTTGGAAAGAAATATAATGTTTGTCAAAAAAACGAGTGATGCAAGTGTGCATACTTTATTTGAGAAGGATTCATGCAAAATGGTCTAAGGAGGGATGGTATTGATGAGAGGATTTTAGACTAGAAACCTATATAATTTGTTGGGGAGTGTCAAATCAACTAGATGCACAAATAAGGTTGTTACTGAGACCAACTCAACTCTTCCTTGTTTAATTGACCCAACCATGCCATGGCACCAGAGGATGAGACATATTGGGAAAAAAGGTCTTTGAGCTATGAAAAGAAAAGGTATGGCCTATGATTCCCTGATTGTTATTTGGAAGTTTATTTTTGTGAACATTGCATCTATGAAAAACATAATCGTGTGAGATTCCCATATGGAGCTACAAGGGAAAAACATATTCTAGAATTGATACATAGTGATGTGTTTGGGCCTTGTACCAGTTCGATCACTAGAATAATATTTGTATTATGTCTCCTTCATAGATGATTTATCTAGGAAGACATGGATGTATTTCCTAGAAAATAAATATGAGTTTTTCAGTAAGTTCAAAGAATTTAAATCTCTTGTGGAAAACTAGACATATAAGAAGATCAAGGTGTTGAGAATTGACAATGGAGGTGAATTCTATGGTAAGGATTTTGAGCAGTTTTGCAAGCAATGTGGCCTAGAACATCAAATGCCATTCCATATACCCCTCAGAAGAATGGATATTCTCAAAGAATGAATAAGAAGTTGATGGAAAAGGTAAGGAGCATACTTAGTGGTGTTGGGATAGCACAAGAATTTTGGGCAGAGGCAGTCAACATTGTTCATTATCTAGTAAATATATATCCTTCATCAGTGTTAGTTTATAAGACTCCACATGAGGTATGGTTTGGTAATCAACATTATCTCTCACATATTATATTTTTTGGCTATGATGCAATTGTGCATGTTCCCAAGGAAAAGAGGAACATGTTGGACAATAAGGAAGTCAAGTGTATTTTCATTGGTTACAAGGGTGGAAGGAAATGATATAAGTTATTGGATCATGTGATAAGGAAGACAATTTATAGTCAAGATGTGATCTTTGGGGGAAGTCAGAAGTAATTTCAAGAATGAAGAGGCTCAAATGGAGAAAGAACCAAAGAAATTGGTGTTTGAGCTAAGGAACGATGAGCATGATTTAGACGAGTTGAATGAATTAGATGAAGAGGTGGAACTACAGACTCCAGTTGTAAGGAGATATATATGAGTACAAAAATAAGTTGAAAGGTATAGTCCACCTTATTTCAATTCTACATTTGTGTTTTCTGCAACTAATGATGAGCCTGTGTCAGTCAGGGAGGAAGTCAAATCAACATAGGGTAGACTTTGGAAGGAGGCCATGATTAAAGAAATGGAATCTTTGCATAAGAATGAGAGATGGGATTTTGCAGAGATACCTGATGGAAGGAAACCCATCAGTAGCAAGTGGGTGTTCAAGAATACATTGAATGTAGCAGGTCAAGTCAAGAAGTACAAAGCTCAATTGGTAGTAAAAGGTATTCCCAAGTCGAGGGAGTCAAATTCAGAAATTTTTTCTCTCCTGTTGAAAAATTGAATTCCATTAGAGTACTAATGTCTATGGCTGAAACATTTGTTGTTGAGATAGAGAAAATGGATGTAAATAAAAAATTTCTACATGGGGAACTAGAAGAAGAAATCTACATGAAATAACATGAAGGATTTGTAGTAAAGGGAAAGAAAGAGTTGGTGTGTAAGCTAAAGATATCTCTTTATGGTATAAAGAAATCACCAAGGATGTGGTACCAAAATTTTGACACATACATCCTCAAATTGGTATTTGTGAGAAGCAAGCTTGATCACTTATTGTATTCCAAGAAAGGATGCAATCATTTCATTTATGTAGTGTTGTATGTCAATGACATGTTGTTGGTTGGAAACAACATGGATGCTATAAACAAGGTGATGATGCAAATATCCTTCAAGTTTGACATGAAGGATCTTGGTGTTTCTAACTTCATTCCGAAACTGAAGATTAAGAGAGATCAAATAGTTGTAAAACTTTAATGAAATCAGAGGAAGTACATTAAAAAATTCATAAAATGTTTCAACATGAAGTAGTGCAAACCAGTCAAGGTACACATTCATGTAGGTGTAAAACTAATTATTTAACAATGTACGAAGAAAAAGTAAGAAATAGAGGACATCACTTGTGTTCCCTATGCTAGTGTTGTTGGTAGTGTGATATATGCAATGGTTTGCACTTGATCATATATTGCCCATGTAGTGGGAGTATTGAGTAGGTACATGATCCAAATAGGCAAAGGGCTTCCTAGGATGATGAGAAATACTTTCCCTGTTTCTTAGTGGTCGATTTCGCAGTATCACAGTAAGTGCAGGACCTGATATACTTGCTGACATCCTGTCAAAGTTTTAGCCAGTAAAAATGTTTCTGTAGCATTACCACTGTCTTTTCGATGTCAAAGTGTCCTACCACCCGAATGTAGTTGGCTTCCCAAATTAGCTTCTCTCGCTTTCTTAATGAAACACGGATATGGACCAGACGACACAACAACCTGTCCTGGAGATGGAAATTAGCAACAACTGAGTTTGTGCCCAACATTTCGTAGATGGTGGCGAAGTCTGAGTCTGTCTCATAGAGTTGGGGACATTCATAGGTCTCGTGGCCACAAGAGTATAGCACCATGATGAGTGTCGTGACTGAAAGTCGGTTGAGGAAATCCGTGACTCGGTTGGTACTTGATGTTGAAGTGGAATTGGTGCAATTATGTGAACCAATTTTGATGGCAGTCATTCTGCAATTTTCCTTGTGTCTGCATGAACTGCAGTGGCTTATGATTAGTGTGGATGACTGTCTCCTTCCCAAGAATGTAATGTCTCCATTGGAGGTAGGGTTGCACAATGGAGTACATTATTTTTTCGTAAGTAGGATACTTATGAAAAACATCTGATAGTGTCTCACTATGATAGGCCACAAGGTGGTCGTGATGAGTGAGAAAGATGCCCAAAACATAGTCTAAAGCATCTGTCTCGATCTCAAAGGGTTGTTGCAGGTCTGGTAAATAAATTATTGGGGCTAATCACAAGCGCTTCTTCAAATCATCGAATGCTTGTTGTTGGGACTGACCCAAAAACATAGTCTAAAGCATATGTTTCGATCTCAAAGGGTTGTTTCAGGTCTGGTAATGAAAGTATTAGGGCTAAGCACAAGTGCTACTTCAAATCATTGAACGCTTGTTGTTGGGACCGACCCCACACAAATTGTTCCTTACCACCACCCCTGGTTACTTGGTTGAGGACCCAAGTAATATGGGAGAATCCCAACATGATCCTGCGGTAGAAATTGGCAAGGCCCAAGAAGCTCCGAAGCTCAGTGAGTGTGGTTGTGGTTGGCCAGTCATAGGTGACCTAGATCTTAGCTATATTCACATGTACGCCATGCTGATCAATGATGTAGCCTAGGTAATGGACCCTGTCCATGCCAAAGGATAATTTTTCCAAGTTGGTGTATAGATTATGCTGTTGTAGGTTGTGCATAACCTATTGAATATGATGCAAGTGTTCTTCCCNCACATGTACGCCATGCTGATCAATGATGTAGCCTAGGTAATGGACCCTGTCCATGCCAAAGGATAATTTTTCCAAGTTGGTGTATAGATTATGCTGTTGTAGGTTGTGCATAACCTATTGAATATGATGCAAGTGTTCTTCCCAAGTATCGATGTAGATGAGGATGTCATCCAGATACACCACTACAAAATTAATGGTGAATGGTCGCAAGATATCATCCATCATCCTCATGAAAGTGGCTGGAGCATTTTTCAAATCGAAGGGCATGACCAACCTTTCAAAAAGACCTTCCTTTGACTTGAAAGTTGTCTTCCATACATCTGTTTGTTCCATCAGGACCTGGTGGTAGCCAGACTTCATATCAATCTTAATGAAGTATTTGGCCCCTCTGAGTTGAACAAGGAGGTCATTGATTTTGGGAATCAAGTACCAGTTTTTTACTGTGATTTTATTTAGGGCTTGGTAATCAATGCAAAGTGGCTAGACGATGAGATAGGATGGATGTTCCCCTTGTGGAGAAGTTCTTGGATCTTCCACTTGATCTCCTCATTCTCTAAAAAAGAGTGGCGGTATACTATCCCATTGGGCAGTGATGCGTCGGGGGTCAGATCAATGGGATGCTTGACCTGGCAATGGAGAGGTACCCTGGTAGGTGAGGAGAATATATTAGAGTATTCTTCCATGACCTTATCCACTTTCTTCTGCTATGTGGAGAGGTCGGTCATGGAGACCCTGGATGTGGTTGCGATCTTTCGCTCACTTTGAGAGAGAATCATGAAGAAGACAAACTTTCCCATCTGCAACATGACCTTCCTATATTTCTTGGCATAGATCAAGGAAATTACACTAGGTGGGACTGCCTCGGGTATCATGTACAATTTCTTTTTCAAAGTAATAATAACATTGTGAGGCATAGACTCATATACAACATGATGTTTCCATAAATATGGTTGTCCCAAAAGAAAATTACAAACTTCAAGAGGATAAACATCACACAATATCTTGTCTTTGAAGGGCTTGATGTCATATGATAGATCACATTATTGGCTGACGTGGATATCGCTTCCTTGGCAGAGCCATCCAATGTTGTAGGGTTGCGGGTGTGACATTTTCGGTAGGGCGAGCCGCTTGACAACCTCTGTTGAGATGAGGTTCTTCTAGCTACCTCTATCAATGATGAAGTGCAGCGAGTTACACTTCACTCACATATGTTAATGAAAAATGAGCTCACCTTCCTCTAGCTCGTCTGGTTCACCAGGTTGGAGCTTGGTGGTGGAAACAATAACACTGGGTTCTGTGTCAATGATCTATCTCCCCCTTTCTGGTTCTAACTTAGATTTAGAATCCGCATCTGATTCATAGGATTTCACCGCAGCCACCAACGACTTCTTGGAGTGACAATCAACAATGTTATGTCAGGGGCTCTTATGCAAGTCGCACCACTTCCTGATATCTTTCTTTCTCTTTCTGGTGTCCTTCTTTTCCTATGGCCTGGAATGGTTGTCCTGATGTTGTCCATCTTTTCTTTTTCCTTTGTTTTGTAGGTTGGGGTCGCCCTTTCCTTGTTTTTTCCAAGCGGGGTTCCCAAGCACAAATTGTCGCATCCTTTGTTTAATTTTCTACTCAATTTTGATGACATAGCGATAGGTCATGCCCAAGGATGAGATGTCTAGAAATTTCCATTTTGGTATGGATGTATCAATGTAGAGAAAGATGATACTTGAGCATCATATGTCTCTCATAATATTTGATACCCATCTTTGTACACAAGGTATGGAAGATATTTGTGAACTCGGGCACTGCTTGATCTCTTTCTTGTCGTAGTGTGGTCCATTTTGTACGCAGGTCATCATAACTTCTTACAGGGTAGTATTGTTCCTTAATAGCATGCATGAAGGATTCCCAGGGGACTGTGACTATAAATAATGAGGGTTCCTTTGTTTCCTTTTGCTCACAGAAAGTTTCCCACCAATATTTGACGCAGGGAACGACTTTGAGGAGCGCAAAAGTAATTTTTTTCTCTATTCGAAAAGTTATGGATAGAAAAATACCCTTCTAATAGATTTAACCACTTGTCTACAACATCTGCATCTAACTAACCTTCAAATATAGGAATATCAAAATTTATTTGTACCTTGAAGGGGACGACCCCTCTGCTCGAGGAAGATGCGTCGCCTGTTGGTAGCTACTGAAGGATTTGCGTGAAACTATCCATCATCTCGTTCCTCTGTTACGTGAGGGATTCATCAAGTAAAATTTAGAAAGGATCTCTTGTCCCATCGTCTTTCTTTTCTCCTACCATGAGAAGTCACTTGGGCGTGTGAGAGCTTTTTTCCTCAAGAGAAACAAGCCCAAGACCCAATTGTTTGTACCCTGGCCTTGTTGGGGACATGCATTAAAAATGACAAGGAGTAGATTGATCTGATACCAATGATATGGATTTTATTAGTAGAATGAAATGAAAACATATTATTAAAAGATTCTTAACACAGAATAACAGAGATACAATAAAACTTGTTTCTATTCAATAAGGAAATAAGATGAAACTATAAAATGTAGCAAAAAACAAGCTTGTTGGAATGGTGGTGGCTTATCTCTGAGAAGAGATGTGACAATTTCACTCATTCATAAGAAGATGATTACAATGAGGCTCTGAAGGCCTTTTTTTTACAATAAACAGGAATTCCAAAAACCCTAGACATCCAAGAACCTAACCCTAGAAGATGAAGCGCCAAAATTCATGTGGGCCATGTTGGGGTAAGTTAGTACATCAACTTCCCAGGGTCGTAAATTTTGCATACGATCTTCGTTTTAGGCGCATGATATCCCGTTGAAAAGGTCTATCCGAGGACTACACATGTTGCCATTATAATTTGACTTCATGCATAGGTTGACTGTGGCGAGACCTAAAAACGTTTTTTAGGGCCTCAAAATGGCCCCAGAAATCAGGGACCCGAAAAATAGGAAAAAATTGCCAAAATGAGCCACTTGGAATAGGTGGGAGGCCACCGACATCCATCTGGATCAGTACATGTTGACACCTATGAAAGAGCATTGGAATGCTCTCAAGAGAGTGTTTAGGTACTTGTGTGGCACAAAAGAATATGAAATCTGTTACCAAGGGAAACCTGGAACCGACAGGGAAGTGAATGTACATGGATTTGTCGACACTGATTGGGATGGAGATATTGATCGAAGAAGGTCAACCAATAGATATTTATTTAGAATTTTTTGTGGAGAAATTAGTTGGATGAGTAAGAGACAAGTGGTAGTATCCTTGTTGAAAACAAAAGTTGAATACATGGTAGCCACCCATGCAAGAAAGGAAGCATTTTGTTTTCATAGATTGTGTTCAAGGAATGAGTTTGAGAAGCAAGCCATGAGGATAAATTGTGATAATCATAGTGTAATTTTATTGGAAAAGAACCCATTTTACCATTTCAGGATGAAGCATATTGATATACAATACCATCTAGTGAGAGACATGGTGGAAAACAAGAAGGTGTTCCTAGAGAAGGTAGACAATTTGAAAAATATTGCAAACTCTTTGACCACGTATGTGAGTGTTGTGTAGTTCTCTTGGTGTAGAGAGGCAATGTGAATTTCTTCCCTGGGTTAGTGGAAGTAGGTTTAGATTATCCTATTCCTACAAGAAATACAAGAAGTGGGAGAATGTTGGCTTGTAATATTGTTTGCAGTGGAAACTCAGTCAACCGACTGGCTAGTCGAGGATGATCGACTAGTCAATTAAGTCAATTCGATGGTTGAAAGGTGGTTGATTGGATGGTCAACTCATAGCCGATTGGAGGTTGAAGAATGATTCAAAGGATGGTTTATTGGTAGCCGGTTGGAATTTCCACTGGTTTGTAGCTAATTGGAGGTTGAATGGTGGTTGAAACCAGTGAAAAAATCCCAAGAATCACAGGATCACAACCAATCATATTCATGGATCTATAACCACTTTGGGAGCCACAAATTAGGGTTTTACATGTTGTAGATGCTTATAAATAGTGCATTATAAAATATTTTTTAATTTACTCAATAGAGGGCTTGATGTTACTCGGTAGAGAGAGTCATGATTCTGTAATGGTCATGAAGAGGAAGCCAAATGGATGTAGATTTGTTCTTGTAATTAAGAAAGGGAGTAATATGATGAATTGGTATTAGGTGTGGACCAAGGTTAGTCATGTAACTCTTTATTCTGTGAATGAATAAGATAAAAAGGAGCAAGAGTCACTCAAGCATTGTTGGTTTTCCTGGTTAAGGGTTTCTAGGATAAATATTTGTCTACTATATGTGATTTGCATTACTTACTTTTTGTTTTAATTATTTCTTCTCTCTCTTGTTTGGTTTATATTTTCCTACACATCAATGGGGGGGAATTTCTATAACCCCAAGCACACTTGAAAAGGGTTGTGGAAAATAGAGCTATGGAGAGATCTATTGTGGCTATGTTTAACATATGGAAGGCCATCATCCCATGTACATGGATGCTTGGAGTTGTACATGCGTAAGATATGCAAAATCGCCATGTTGACCACTTATGTTTTCCCATCTATTTGGGGGTGGAAGGAAATATATTTGGTTAGCTTGGTGTCCATTAGAGAACATAAGTTGGAAAATAAGGTATTGAGGAACATACTATCCTTGTTTGAAGTAATGTTCCACGGTAGCCAAAAATTAACCTAAACATGCTTAAATAAGACCTTAGTAGTGGCTTCTATTGTGATACTCTTCTTGCATGGTGCCAAAATGGCCATCTTAGAGAATTGATTGAAAAACATAAAGACATAATCATTATCATGCTTGGTGGAGGGAAAACCCAACATGTAATCTATGGAGATTGACTCCCATGGATTGTCTAGGGTAGGTAGAGGACTATACAACCTCTTATTCTTAGTGGAAAGTTTATTGATGGAACATATAGTGCACAATATGATATACCTCTTGATGTCCTATCAGAGCTTTGGCCAATATAAATACTTTTGAAGTACTTCTAGTGTCTTCTCCATATGAAAGTGCCTTTCTACCTGACTGTAATGTAACTCCCAAATTACCTTTGCAACTCCAAAGTTAGATTTGCATGATCTCTTGAAGGAACATGAAGATGGAAAAAAAAAGTGCAAACTATAGGTGAAAGTCTCTAACTTTTTTACCATACCTAGTGTCTGATTTGTAAAAGAAAAAGTCATTTCCATACAATTGGGGCCACCCAGAGGTATCATTCTCATAGGAGTTAAGAACTATGGTTAGCACCACAACTGAGGGATGGATAAGATATTCTTCAACATTGTTTGTGTTTCCCTTCTTGTACTTAATTTTCAAGTGGAATTGTTGCAAGTATGTGGACAACTTTTTATGACGGTCATTTTGTAACTTTCATACATTTGCATGAATTGTATGGGCTTGTTATCAAGTGGATTATCGTTTCCTTTCTCAAAATATAATTCTTCAAATTTTAGCATGCCTAAACAATGGAGTATCCTTGTCATAGGTGGGATACCAATGAAAAACATTAGAGCATGTCTCACTGTGATAGGCCATTAGATGTCCATGTTCAATGAGAACTACATTGATGAAAAAGTCAGAGGAATCTACCTCAATATTGAATGGTTGTTGCAGGTCTGGTAGGGTGAGGACTAGTGCCGAGAAGAGGAAGCATTTCAAATCCTCAACCACGAAAACTAGAATCTAAATTTCGAAAGGGCTAAGAGACTGAGTTGAAGGAAAGGGCACATGGCCGATCACCGCTTAGACTGCCTAGGGATATCAATAAGTAGTACCATGTAGTAGTAGTGGTTTGGGAGAAAATCAATGTTATAGGATCTACCAAAAAGTGAAATTGAAAGGCCCCCCTATACTCACCTAGGAAATCACTTAGGAAATAAACCCAGATGGACTAGATCTATTGTATGTATGCATTTGGGATCACCTAGGGGTATGCTATATTCATGGATACACAGGTTAAACTTGGTAATTGAAGTAAACTGGCTCTGGATCAAACATGATTCATTTTATGTTTATGATATGAATTAGACTAGGAAAACTTGTCTTTATCCCCACCCTTGGTCACTTGGAATAAGGGCCAAGCAATATTAGAGAACCCCAACATGAACCTACAATAGAAGTTGGCAATGCCTAAGAAGTTGTGGAGATCTGTTAGTGTTGTTGGGGCTAGCCAATCATGAATGACTTGGATCCTGGATCAATCTAGATGCACCCCATGTTCATCCATGATGTATCCTATATATTTAATTATTTGCATGCCAAATGAGCATTTTTCTAGATTGGCATATAAATTGTGTATCCATAGGGTGCTCAAGATCTGTTGAATGTGTTGCAAATTTTCTTCCCACGTTTTTTCGAATATGAGGATGTCATACAAATATATGACCACAAAATATTTCATGAACAACTACAAGCTATCATCAATCTTCCTCATCAATGTTGTTAGAGCATTAGTCAATCCAAAAGGCATGACCACCCACTCAAAAAGGCCTTCTTTAGAGTTGAAGGTAGTCTTCCATATATTTGTTTTCTCAATTTGGACCTAGTGGTATCATGAATTTAGATCATTATTATTAAAGAACTTGGAAACCTTAAGTTGATCAAGAAGATTCTCAATATAAGGGATCATGTATCATTTATTGACAATTATTTTGTTCAGGGTTATATAATCAATATAGAGTCTCCATGTTATGTCCTTCTTCTACACCAATGCAATTGGGATCCCACAAGGTGAGGAGCTTGGTCAAATGTGGCCCTTTTAATTGAGATCATGAATACATTTTATTTCTTCTTTCTCCATAAGAGAGCATCAATATATTGGTACATTAGGTAAATGAGCTCTATGTATCAAGGAAACTGAATGTTTGACTTGGAAATGAAGAGGTATGCCCACAAGTGAAGAAAAGATATCTCCATATTCCTCTAGAATCTTGTCCACTTGCTTTTTCTATGTAGAGAGGTGTAACGTACCTAGTTTCCCACTGAGTCATGTTACTAGCTTACACATACTCTAAAACTTCTTTGTAACGTCCCCAACCACCCCAGTATAGGTCACATCACACAAAATCAACTTCAAGAGCACTAATGCAACCAAACTGTAGCATTCCCAACATACCATTAAGAAGTGTTACTAAGAATTTTCATTGTGCAGTAATGTAACGTACCCAATTTCCCACTGAGTCTTGTTACCACCTTACACATCCTTTGAAACCACTTTGTAATGTCCCTAACCACCCTAAGATGGGCCACGTCACACAGCCTTAACTTCAGGAGCACTAAGTCAACCAAATTGTAGCACTCCCAACATACCACTAAGCAATGTTACTCTGAAGTTTCATTGCGCAAATTATACTCTAACTCAAGTCCACACAATATCACTTGAAGTAATGCACTCAACCCAAGCCTGAGTCGTTCCACACAACTCATAACAGCGGAAGAAACATTCTCTTTTCAATACAACCTTAAGTAGCGGAAATAAATCAAAACTGAACGCACTAATTGCATTGATCACACAATAGAATTGCATGCACAACCATCTAGGCGTCATGCGCCAAATCAAAATTCACTATGCAAAGAATCTAATTCTCTATCCACACACAATTCCAACCTCATGGTGTAAACAGGCTACCATCCTGCGCACCTGACCACTCAATCTTCTTCTTGAAGACTCATAAGCAAATTTACAAGGTTAACTTAACAGACAAGACTAACAACATTGGTCATATCCAAGAAAAACTACAAATACATGCTATAAGCATCATGCTTACATGTGTAAGTAGAATTAAATATAATAAGAACAAATACATGTATGCAACAACATACAAGAATTAACCCATGTTAAACATAAACAAACAAGCACACAATAAACAAGACAAACACATAAAGAACACTTATCTTTTATAAAAGTCACCAACTGTGACATTGACTCAGACATTTCTCCTAGCCATAGACGTTGTTGCTCATAATATTTCAGCAACAGGTCACCCCTGAGTTTTTTCTCAACTCCAACAAGGAAAATTACTTCTAGCGACACACTAAGGTATGAGTCTCAACATAATTTCTTAGTACTCGGTGCTTGCTATTGCAACTAGCCTATATTCCCTCATTCCCCACACACCTATCATGCCCAAGGAAGTGTGCCCCTTCTCTAATTAATAGTCCTTTGATTACCCCACTTCCCTTCCCATGGTTACCAACAACAATATGGATAGGAAGTCTTTGAGCCCTGCGACTAATGCTCAATGCACCAGGGAAAAAATCTCAGCAATACTCTCACCTGGAGAGTATGCTCACTAGTCTAAAAACCACTTCCAAAAAACCAGTCTCTCACCTAGTGAGACTACTCATGGTCTGTCAACCTATCCCTTGAAAGAAACTCTGATTATAGCCCACAACTCCTTACAAGCTTCTATGAGAAGATAAGGTAATAATTAGATTTTCCATACGGTCCGACCCCTTTTTGCTCATGAGATTTTGCAACATGGATAATAATGCAATAATAATCATAATAATGCCCAAAATACACTAAGTCCAACAATATATATTGCATTCCTTCTACTTGACACTTGTCACCTTTAAAAGTAGATTTAAGCCACTTGGTGACCCATTCCCTACCCTTAGGAACTTAGGATAAAAAAATTTCCTCATCACACTTTTCTAGAAAAACTATTAAAATATTCCCCAATACTTACGACTCACCCCCTTTTACCTTTTTTCGATGGAGTCAACCCCCCATCTCTTTTCATCTGAGTCAATTTTCACGCAGTGATGCAATATTATAT
Source organism: Picea sitchensis (assembly GCA_010110895.2). Taxonomy (NCBI): domain Eukaryota; kingdom Viridiplantae; phylum Streptophyta; class Pinopsida; order Pinales; family Pinaceae; genus Picea; species Picea sitchensis. Next base: position 2,681 of record SNQJ01S0167358.1, on the reverse strand, counting down.
TAATAATCATGATTATATTTACATGGATAGGTGCACTGGCCTATCTGCATCTAGGCTCATCATCCTCATAATCACACAATCTCTCTAGCCTCAAAACATAAACAATA
>SNQJ01S0167356.1:20253-33783 GCA_010110895.2 Picea sitchensis | reverse complement strand
TTCCCACGTGCTGGAATTTCCGCACCCTAGCTATATAGCAACCTGAGGAAAGTCCGCACCCTGGCTATATAGCAACCTGTGGGAATTTGTCATTTCCGCATCCTGCCTATATAGCAACCTGCGGAAATTTCTCTTTATAAGGTTTTTACATAGGAAAATGCAATTTCTTTTCTCAGGAAAAGTTCTTCTTCCTTCTCTCTTCAGAAACTCAGGCCACTGTGACCCCTCTAAAGGCAATAGACAGGTTTACATCATTAACGATCATAGGGATGACGAAAATAATGTGTAACAACTGCGGACATATGGTAGCAGGTCCTGTGGATTCAGGAGCTGAACCAAGGGAGATAATGCGTAGGGGAGCACGTCGGAATTTGGGGAATCGCGAGTCTTGAGGGTGAATGAATCTTGACACTAGAAAACCCGAATTCCCGATATAGAACCAGGGATTGGTATTTCGCTAATGCGAGTTTAGGGAGATTTTTCATGTATGGGAGATTAATTTCCAAAATTTTTAAAATATGATAGTGGATGTGTTACAGCTGCATTAGCATATCTCCATCTTCTTCCCCCACTTCATCAGTGAGAGTTTTCTGGGTCGGATCTGAAGAGGGTTTGGGACCTGGTGCTGTTCTTTTCTCTGTTCCATTGCCCGGATCCTAGATTTCCGCCTCCTCTGGGAGTTGGATGAGTATATCATAGGCATTCTTGGTCGGGATGCCAAGTTTGGGGCCGGTCATTTGCTTGCGAGGTGGGTGCTTCTTCTTTGATTGGATTGTGGTGAAGTCGTCTTTCTGCGTGTTCTGTTCTACTTTGGGGGCTGGCTGGGTCAGCGGGCAGTCCCTGAACAAATGGTCGTGTTCATGGCATCTGTGGAATCGAAACGGGATGTGTTCATAATCGAGAGTTTTCACCTAGTCCTCGTCCTGGTGCTCCAGAATGACCGATCCTGGTAGGGCTCAGGCAATGTTCATGTACACGCAAATGCAGGCATAGGAAGTATATTTTCATTGCTTGGTGGCTTCAGAGGCTTTGACGTATTGACCGATTGTGTTGCCTATTCCCATCAGAATCTCCTCGAGCCAAAACTCCCGCGGAAGTGAGTAGAGGCGGATCCAGACAGGCGCCATAGAGAAGTCTTCCTTGTCTAGGCTGAAACGTTCTGTCCAGAACCTGAGAAACAGCCCGACTGAGTTGAAGAAATAGGGGCCATTTTTGAAGATTCGGTCCTTATCTTCCAAGTTGTACAATATGATCGTGAAGAAGCCTTTGGAGCTGAGTTGGACCTCGTAATTGCCTCTAGGGTTCCACCAATGTTTGATCCATTTGTTGAGGTCCCTTTCTGACGGCCAGAGTCCCAGAAATTTGCCAATGAGAGCATGTTCTTGCATGAATTGGGTGTGCTCTCCTACCCTGGTCGAGCTGATGAGATATCTGGGTGCTTTGTCCATTTGAGGGATGCATTTGTCGGGCTCCCATCCGCAAGGCACTTTGGGTTGAGAGGTGCTGGCATCCGTGTCCATCTCCTTCTGTAGGTTCTGCTCCTTTGCTAGGAGTTCCTCACGAATTTCCTGCGGCGGTTCAAATGCAGGGCGCTTTGTCCTTTTACCCGCCCTATCGTTGGCGGCTATGTTACTGTAAGAGGGGGGTTTCCCCCCCCCCTCGCTGCCCATATCTCCTGACCAAGGCCGCGGCTGCGTCTTCTCGTGCGATTTGGCTATAGGCTGCAGAGTATGCTGGAAAGTTCAAGCAGGGGCACACATGTGCTTCAGGCTAGGGTTTCCTGGTTCTCCTGCTAGTACTCAACATTTGTTCCTTACTATTGCTCATGTCATTTCCACTTTGACACTTGTGGAGTGATTACTTCTATGATGAATTATTAATAATGTTACCCTATCTTAAGGGTTTTCTCTACATTCTTATGTTCATTCTCGTGTTGTGTATTATGTGAATCTATTTTGTTATTCTCAAGTTAAGGTATTTCTTCTATCTTTAGATCTATTAAGGTACACTACACTATTAGAGAAAATCCCTTCAAATTTTGAGAGGTTGGAATGTGGAATAAAGTGATTTATATTGAAATTTCTACACATGTAGGGCCTAGGAAATCATGTCCTTGATCCTACTAGTGATTTACTCAGTGTGGGTTTTTCCATTTGAGTTGGTTTTTATGAGGATCCAAGAGGAGGCTTATTTGTTGTATATCTCATTGTAGACATTTTTTTGCAATTGACATCATTTTGTCCTTGTTTGTATCTTACCTCGACGTAAGAACATTCTTGCTAGTGGACAAATGTAAAAACATTGCTAAAAGGCTAGTTGATTTTTCAGTTTTCAAATCCATGAAGAAAATCATGATAGTCTTTACTTTATAAAATAATATTGAAACATACAATAAACATAAATTCCACTAGTTATAAAACACCCTCTCATTATCTTCCTCGGGTGACACATGTATACTATCCTAGATTTGATGTCTCTTCAAAAGTACCCTTTTCGACACTTATATGAATGTCCAAAGGGAAATTTGTGACAAGATTATCTTATAATGCTCTCAATATGTTATGCCTTTGGTGTTTAAGGTGATTCAATGCTCTATTTGAAAGGATATAAAATTATAATTGATTCATCTATTTTTGTACATGATGTGCAATGTTATGTTGTGTAAGTTGACACCAAGAATCTTATTTTGACTAAATTCATTTCTTCTACATGTTATTCAATACGGGTTTGACTACATACTTCATAGAAAAAATGACAAATTTAGTTGTGTGTGACACAAACAATATTAGGTGATTTATAGACTAATTCGGTCTTAGTGGACATTAATCATCATCATCATCATCATCATCATATTCCTATTTATAGACTTGTGTTTAGGAAAGTTATATCTATATAAATGAAAAATTGCTAGTGAATATTGGGATTTGACTTTCATTTTAACTAAAGATGGACACAATTTAGGTAGCTTCAATGTTTTCTTTTAGGAATCAATGACCATTGTGATTTCAATAACAAATTTTAGATTACTTATCCCTAAAACTTAGGAAAGAGGGATTCTAGTAAGAAGAAACTTTGAATGATCTTCCAAACGCCATTTGTACATGCATTTGCAATTTTTTTTGTTTTTCTTTATGTTGAAAAAGTGTATCTTTTCCGAGGAGTATCACATGGTTTCATTTTCCACTTGGTAAGTATTGTCTAAATATGAGAAAATGACCGTTTTTTTTTTCTTTTTTTAGTAGGATTTAGTACAAAAGTTGAGAGAAAGAAATGACTTGATAGTTTTCTTATGCTTGGAAATGTTTTTGAGATAAAGGTAAACTACTTCCCCCCAAAAGAGGATATCGTTTTAAATAATGAAGCACCCACATATTTTTATGTGTTAGTGTCAAATGCTATGGTAGACATCTATCTTAATGTTAGAGTTTAAAAGTTTAGAATTTTGTCAACAGTTCACTATAATCTTGTTCCCAATTGTAGTCTTCAAAAAGAGAACAAGGAAAATGGTTGTGAATGTGTTGGATTACTGATAGGGGGGGTGAATCAGTAGTATATAAATTGAATATTTTTTAACCATAATATATAAGTATTTTTTATATTTATGATCAATTTACCAATATCATTCAACAAGTGCGAAATAAATAAACCATGAACAATGAGAAATCATATACATACATAGTACACCAATAATTTTACGTGGAAACCCAATGCGGGAGAAAATCACATAACATTTTTTCTTATATGTCTTTAAGAATCACATTCATTGGAAGCACCAACTTCCTTTTATTTCCAGCTACAATTGGAAGGAGGCTCCAACCCCCTATATTTTCAGGCTACAACCTAAGGGAAGCTCCAACTCTCCAATTTTCTAGCTCCAACTAGAAGGAGGCTACAACCCCCTATGTTCTCCATCTACAACCGGAAGGTGGATACAACCACCTATCCTTTCCCCATACAACCACCCTGAAATATAAGTTTCAAATAACTAATGAAACCACTGCGACACTGTCACTGCGAAATATACCATTGTAAACTTGTACCAATCTGTTCCAAACAACCTGCAACCAACCCGTACCAAAATTCTTCAAAACTTTCCTAGAGATATGTGACCTTTCTATACTGCAACACACAAGTATCCATGCTTTTCTTAACTACAACTCGTATATTTCTGTGACCTTCATCACTGCAACTCGTGGATTACTAGTAACTCTCTCAACTTCATTATTTTTGCCTTTGTCAACTATCACTATTGAACATGATACTGGAACTCTTCACTGTAGTCTCATATATGATCATATATGTCACATACCCTATGAAAAAAGTATATACCATGAAATGAAATCAAGAATGCCTCACTAACCAAGTGTCATACATAAACCATGAACCATTCATCAGATATGGGAAACCCTTCCATCCATTATATAGTAAACCCTAACTGTAATGCAGCCTCAAACTGTACCAATATCTTCACTAACACCCTTCAACCAAGATTCCTCAAATATGCTCCAAAACCACAAGGTTTTGTACAAAAAACTATCTCATGGAGTGTGCTAACCGTAGAAAGCCAAAACACCAAAAATATACTACTGTAGATCTGCCTCATACAAAAAGTACCAACCAAACTACAAAACCTCAGGGGTATATTCTTTATCTTCCATGATCAAACCATAGGCCATTACCAATAGCCAAGCTACAACAAGAATATAACATACCTTTTAATATACGTAGAAGGTTTTATTGTACCATATCACTATGACACCTTCCTGTAGTCAGTTCTCACCCTTGCATCTTGTCACTGATGATAGATATGGTATTCCTTTTCATCTTTGGAAACATATCCACATTTTTTCTTCAGTAAACCCACGAGTATCCATACTTTGTCCCACTATCACCTATGGATGTTTTCTCCCTTATATTACTGCAACCTGCGGATGTATTCAGTAAAACCCTAGTTCGGTATCTATAGTCTCGACCCTTCATACCTGCAAATTTGTCACTACTTCAGACTTAGTGCTATATATTTGTCAATGATACGTGCCTATAACAATTCACAAATAATAGATATTCAATATTCTCATTAGGTCCAAATAGGAGACCCTTTCTCTCTTATTTATACTCTCCAAGTATCTTCCTCAAGGGGTTACCTTCTAACTAAATTTACCCAACTTCCTTCTTTTAGGGATAACCCACTTCTAACCACTTGTCCACTTACAATCACTTTATCCACAAATAGTAAACTCACCCTCTAGTTGAAAATATATTATTTTTAATTATTTTCTTCTAGTAAACTCACCACTTTTTCTAGGAGCTTCTAGAATAAGTTGACTTCTTTGACCTTCTAGGGGCATGTAGATAACTCATGGGGGTTCTCCAACTTCACAAGGCCATAACTCTCTAAATGTGAGAATTTATGTGACATTCCACATATCACTGGAAATGGCATGACATGTACTATCCATCTAGAATAATACTACCTGCAAATACACTAATCTTCGTACATTTATACCTCCAACAGACTTGAGTCCCTTAACCATATTGTTGGGGCTACCAGAAATTGCTACCAGATTGCTTCAAGGGTTGACATCAATGAAAACCAACCCAATTAATCAACAATATCCCCCTTTGGAATTTATGGAAACACTCTGATGCAATACCAAAGTCATACTGCACATGCTCCCCCTGTGACCATCACTCTCCCTAGAAACATGCCTCTATTATCTCTCTCCAATAATATAACTCTCTATCCATGCATATGATAAATCTCTCCCCCTTTGACATCAATGGAAAAGGTGACTTCCTATTGGGACTTCTCCCCCTGACTGAACTCTCCCAAAAATGAATTGTCTTCTTTATGGTGCTTCCTCGTACAACTCTAAGACATATAAGAATAAAATTAAAAATTCATTGTGGGGAAGAAACTATGCCAAGTTTCTTACGAAGATACTCAAAGGCTTCCCTTGGAAGCAATTTTGTAAATATGTCTACAATTTGTTCTTTGGTCCTAGCATACTCAATTCAAGTTTTCTTCTCTGCAACTTGTTCGCGTAGAAAATGATACTTGATTAGAATGTGCTTTGTATTGGAGTGCATCACTAGATTCTTTGATATATTTATGGTGCTTGTATTATCATAATATATCAAAATGGGTTCATCATACTCAACCTGTATATATGTCAAAGTTTGTTTCATCCTGTTAGCGTCGGAAGTCACTCCTGGATTGCTTGCAGGAGCAAAGCCCGACACCCATCAGTTTTATATCATGATAGTTTTAACGGGATGATAAAATGGAGGTAAAGACTCGAGGAGATATCATTCTAACTCAGGAACTAGGTCTAGCATGTATGGGACAAAGGAGGTCTTGATCTAACTTCAGCCAATGAGCTAATTAAAAGATGAGCAGGTGGAAGACTTGGTAAGAAAGGTGAACAAACAACTTCAGGCAACGGGCTTTCAGTGGTTTGCAGAAGAAAGACTCTGAATGCAAGATCCTCTTGGTTCAGGGTCTCAAGAAACTGAAAAGAGGACCTGATTGGATCCTCCAATTCCAAGTCACTCAGTGTCTAGAAAATCACAGGAACTTATTAGAAACAACGTAACTGCTACAGTGATCCAACCTACATCATCCTATAACAGCTACAACCCGACTGGATCCTCCAATTCTGAGCTGTTCTAACACAGTGTAAACAGAGACGTGAAAGAAACTGACATTCATAAGACAAGAAGTCTCAAAAGTTCATACATAACCAGAGTATCATTGCTTCATTAAAAATTTACAACCGGGAGCTCTGCTCAACCATCAATAGATACAAAAATGGCAAAAACGCCTACATATACTCAAAACAACAACAACAACAAAATCGAGACACTGCATTAAACACATTGCATCTGCATGGCTTCTGACAATCTGCAGCTGCCGTCTCTGAATGATCATGCAACTTATGGCATACGCAATTGAATTCTTGACAGTTCCATGGGCGAACCGACGTGCCTTTAAATTCGTTGTCGGACTTTCCCATTATGGCGGAGGCGATGTCTAACCACCACCAACTGCCTTAATAACTGCTTCATTGGGATTGAGGATGGCCCGACCAACTCGGAACCTTTAGGACATGGATGGCCCCTTGCGCTACCACCTGGATTAATTGGCCTACCTGATGAAAAGGCGTGTTGGTCAGCGCGAAGGATAGGGCGCATAATGGGAGTGGTGGTGCTAACATTGTGAGGGTGAGGTAAGAAGTGATGAGGCATGAGGGAGGTTATAGGGGGAGACACATGGCGTGAAGAAATAATCAGAGGCGACATGAGATGAGATATAGTGGACACGCTCTTAGTGGGAGGCTAACGTGGAAGAGAGAGAAACACGCAGCAGGTGGTGAGTGGATGATGAGATTGACTAAAAGAGTAGAGATGGGGGGACACATGGCAACTGGAGAGAAGGGCCCACACTAATTTAAAACAGAGTAGCTGAGAAGGATGGGATCACTTAAGCGTCGTTGATTCAGGCGCTTTGATCTCGACCATTGGGAATACGCGCATCTGATTCCAGACCCCCCCCTCTACTTAAAGGTAGAAAGGCGGCGGGGGTCCAGAATCGCCTTGAGCGTCGTTGATACGGCCGCTTTGATATCGACCGTTGAAGAGGTGCACCCTCGATTCCGTACCCCCCCCTTCCGCTTAAAGGTAGAAAGGCGGGGGGGCTCCAGAATCTGATGCGCACCGTTGATCCGGGCACGTGAAATCCTGCCGTCTAGAATTGATTTCCATTTAAACATGGGCGCATTTGCATCCCGAACTTAGGACGAGTGGTTTTTTTACCCATTCCTTCGCATTTTACCCCCCTTTACCAGAAATATCACTAACATTTGGCTCCATGGGGGATAGAGTCGTCCCTATGATTCTCTAAGAACTCATTCCGCAGCTTCAGTGCCTTGCTGTTGGGCTATGGATCCAGGCTCAAAACATCCCGCTGCTGAAAATACAAGCCGAAAAATAAAATAAAAACAAACTAAACGTTCATTCTCAGAGCAGCTTATTTATGTACAGTCCTAAGCTAATAAAACACTTTACATGGGCTAGGTGTGATCAGAATCTGGACCAGGGGTCAAAAATTTGCTCAAAATTCAAAGTGCTCGGAATGCGACGAAAACGGAGCCATTGCGTCCATCTCATTATCCTGATTCCGGTGGTATATTTACTTTCGCAAACAGAGTCCGTATGGAGAAGTTATCGCGATCTGTTCGCCGGGCCAAACAGGGAAAAATTTGATGCTGACTGGGTAGGCCGTACAGCTGACATGGCAGGCCGTACAACTGACATAGGTCCATACGGTGACACATGTCAGTTCGTACAGGACACGTGGTGGCTCTTGGGTGTGACACATGTCATGCATTTATGGGCTTTTCAACATACGTTTGACCAATTTTGAAGTGACACGTGTCACCACTGGATGGGTGACATGTGGCACATGCTGACGTCAGCATCCTGCGTGTCGGCTGACGTGGCAGGATGACGCAGCGTGTGACTAGATCGTACGGTGAATACGTGGCAAGTTCTGATTAGTTGACAGTGGACGAATCACATTTTGACACGTGGCTTTTTTCCTGGGCGAATAATAGGGTGCCACGTGGCCCAATGAAGGGCTACCACGTGGCACCCTGGGTTTGACTATTTGGTTTGTTTATTAAAAATTTGTGGAGGCCATGGGGTTCGACCCCCAGACCTCTCCACATTACAAGCGCCTTAACAAGGTTCCGCCAACCACTATTCCGCTCATTGATACTTGAAAGGTATACATATTTGTTTATATTTAAATTAAACATTGTGTAGTGGTGGCGGGGGGTGTCGGGCCAGGGCTTAGCCCCGGCCTGAGGTTTTATCACACCCCATATGTCCATAACCAGTATCCATTGGCGCGCGCGGGAATTGCAAAATTGTTATACACCGTTGTTCCGTTTTAATATATGGTTATATATGTTATGCCGTATGTAAAATATTGCGCGGGAGTTGGGGTTTGGAACCACGGTTCCAATGTTTTTAAACACATGACCTTGTTGCTTGCCATTCGCGCGGTTTGGTGCACACATAGCAGGGTTTTATAAACCTATGTTTATACCATTTTAAAAATGCGTGGATTAAAAACAATTATCAAACCCGCAGTTTTATTCCATTTTGCATGTGACCACTTTACACATAGCACGCGGGGGTCAATTTTAATGTGTAGCCGCGGTTTCCAGGTTGGTTATATGACCACCATTTAAAGAATGTGTGAGGATTTAAAATTTTGGGTTTCATTTTGGTTTGTGAAACGGTCATTCAAACTTGCGCCCGCCACCTGTCAACATTGGAGTTAACCTTGCAACGTAGCCCTTTTGGTGCGCGGGGAACTTGGCCACATGGCCTCATGCGCCCATCACCTCCGGGATTCGGGGGCTTAGTTCCCTAACCGTTAGACATTTTGACACCAATTGCGGGGCACGCGTGGTGTGCTGAGTTTTGTGACGGAAAATGCCTGGAGCTAGGTTCACTTTCCACAGGTGCGAAATGGCGAACAGGTTACAGTAGGCTTGAAGGAGAAAAATGGCAGAATGCATAACTTCTTCAATTTTTGGCCAAATGAGGAGCTGTAAAAGCCCAGGTAGGGGTTTTTGGACGTCCTGAGTCCATTGGAACCATTTTTACAGGCATTTGAAGAGCCCATTTGCAGGTTTTTCACATTTGAATTTTGAGGAAGCTTCAGGAGCCTTAAAGCCCTCATTGTTTGAGGCATTGCTCAGATGAGCCCATGTCCATTTTCTGAGACTGAATAGTCATTTATGACTGTTTATTATTCTCTGAACACTTTGGGATAGGTTTCAGATCCATTGGAGGAATTCTATAGGTATTTTTGCCTCATTCAATTTCAGGGAAGCTTGGAGGTCACATGTAGAAGAGGTCATTGTTGGATGAGCCATTATCCATTTTCAGAGTTGTAACAGTCAATTTTGGGGTTTTTGTGTATTCTAAACCCAATGGTACAGATTTTAAATCCATTGGAGTTGAGCAGCAGCTTGTAAATATCATTTGACAAACTAATCCCAAAGAGCCAAGTCCATTGAAGGAGGCTCAAGGAGATGTAGCCCAGAGAGGGGTGAACTCCTTTATCATCTTGTTGTTGTTGTGAATTTGCTGTGTTATTTTCTGCACTTTACATTGTTGTGTATTGGTTTATAGCACATATTTAATCTTTTAAAAGATCATTTCCTCAAACATATACATTGACAAGAAGAAGCAAGAACCTAACACATAAACCATCTTGCATATTTAGACACATGAACCAAGGTCCTGTTAAGGTTTATTTTTATGAGGTAGAGGGTGCTTGCATAGCATGACAAGTCAGCCTTCTATTTTCAGATCAAGGTGAAAGAAAACTTCCACCATATCCATTCAAGCAACTTCTTGGATAGAAGCTCCTTCCTTCTGTCGATGATCATCAGTGGATGGTGTAACCGTGGCGGCAGAGCGGTTACACTCTTCAACTCCTCCTTACAGGTTGGAGTTGAGATGAAATACGGTGGCTCCAAGGCATAGGGGAAATGCCACTCCATGTACTTGTAGACAGGGTCATAGAATGAGTGGAAAATTCCAGAAAATGGGCGACAGACACCCTTCTCTACTACACAGTTGTTCACCTGTGGCTAAATATCTATGATAAGCACAAGTTTATGGTGGAAAAATGACATAGGCTCGTTGCTCTCGGGCGGTGGCTGCTCGCTGACTGGCTCTGGACAAGAAATATTCTGCTCCTCTGGTTCGGTCTCCCCCAGGTCCGATTTGTATTCATCATAAATAGGGACCATGGGGTGGTTCTGTTTGCTGAGTGGCTCTTCAGTATCTCTATAGTGATCAAAAGTAGGATAAGCTTGTTGCTCATCATCACTATAATATATATCAAAAAGGGGTTGTCCTTCATTGATATGATCCTCCTCTAGAACAGTGATCCCGTCAAAAATTTTTGTTTTAGGGATAGTGGGACCTACTGGTTCTGGCTTCTCACACGTAATCTTTTTCTCTTTAATCCCAGGTAAACATATATCGTGAGAAACCCCCTGGAGAAAAAGAGAGGAAACCACTTCCACAATAATTTTTTTTTTAAAAATGGGAAGGCCTCTCTCCTCAGAAGCAGGGTTGCTAGGAATATATTCTTCAACCCGATACTCAGGTGAGCCATCTACCATGGACCACATCTGCTCTGTAAACTCATAATATCCACAATAGGCGTGTTGATCTTCGTGAAGATCTAAAAGAACAGATGCATCCGATATGATGTCAGATGCTTCCGTTCTGGGGTTAACACAATTAATATCTTCCAACACCTCTATATTTTCACAGCAGATGATTTCCTCCACAGTAAGGGCTTCATCATGGACCTAGTCTTCAAGGCCAGTAGAGGCTTCCTGAAGCGAAGAAAACTCCTCACAACAGTTTTCAAACAAACCATCAGTTGGATAGTAGTCTTTACAAAATGAATTGAAAGCTGTATGAAATCCTGTTAAAGAGCGGATGCTTGCAGCGGGAAGAGACCGACACCATTCAAGAGAAGCTCCCTTCAATGAATACCTGAAGAGATTAATCTGGACATCCTCATGCGTGATATTTTGTCAGTGGATAGCCTCATGGAAGTCCAGTAAATGCTTAGCTAGTTCCTCCCAACTTGTTGCATGAAATTCAGGGAGGAAATCTTCCCATTGGTCTCTATCAGGAAGTTCATTAGGAAAACCAACTATCTGAGAAAATTCATAGAAAGCAAACCTTTGAGCCAGAATTTTCTCCATATCGAACAAGTGGAGTCACCAATCGATCCTCGAATCATGGATTCGCCAGGTGAAAGATGCACAGCTTCAAGTGTGTCTGGTCCTTGTTCACCATCAAAGGCCAGATCTTAACATTGTTGTTACCCCAGGAATATTCTCAGGCTGAGAAAGCAGATGCTGAAATGTTCTCAAGAAATCTCCTTAGGGTCAGCTTTCAGGTGTGCTAACAGTAGTCACATCTGAAACAGTGATGTGGAAACAATGGGATTCGCCACAGTGGAGTCGCCAGGTGCACAGTAGCAATATTTAAGGGCTCTGATGTCTGATGCACCTTCAGAATCAGAGGCTCAATGTCTTTCTGCCCAAGGAAAATCTTCAACTTCGTCCCCGGCAACGGCGCCAGAAATGTTAGCATCGTAAGTCACTCCTAGATTGCTTTCAGGAGCAGAGCCCGACACCCATCAGTTTTATGTCACGATAGTTTTAACGGGATGATAAAATGGAGGTAAAGACTCAAGGAGATATCATTCTAACTCAGGAATTGGGTCTAGCATGTATGGGACAAAGGAGGTCTTGATCTAACTTCAGCCAGTGAGCTAATTAAAAGATGAGCAGGTGGAAGACTTGGTAAGAAAGGTGAACAAACAACTTTAGGCAACAGGCTTTCAACGGTTTGCAGAAGAAAGACTCTGAATGCAAGATCCTCTTGGTTCAGGGTCTCAAGAAATTGAAAAGGGGACTTGACTAGATCCTCCAATTCCAAGTCACTCAGTGTCTGGAAAATCACAGGAACTAATTAGAAACAGCGTAACTGCTACAGTGATCCAACCTACATCATCCTATAATAGCTACAACCTGACTGGATCCTCCAATTCCAAGTTGTTCTAACACAGTGTAAACAAAGAAATGAAAGAAACTGGCATTCATAAGACAAGAAGTCTCAAAATTTCATACATAACCAGAGTATCAGTGCTTCATTAAAACTTTACAACCAGGAGCTCTGCTCAACCATCGATAGATACAAAAATGGCGAAAACGCCTACATATTCTAAAAAAAACAAAAACAACAAAATCGAGACACTGCATTAAACACATTGCATCTGCATGGCTTCTGACAATCTGCAGCTACCGTCTCTGAATGATCATGCAACTTATGGCATACGCAATCAACTTCCTGACAGTTCCGTGGGTGAACCGATGTGCCTTTAATTCATTGTCGGACTTTCCCATTATGGCGGAGGCGATGTCTAACCACCACCAACTGCCTTAATAACTGCTTCATTGGGATTGAGGATGGCCTAGCCAACTCGGCACCTTTGGGAAGTGGACGGCCCCTCGATTTGCCACCTGGACTAACTGGCATGCTTGATGAAAAGGCGTGCTGGTCAGCGCGAAGGATAGGGCGCATAATGGGAGTGGTGGCACTAAAATTGTGAGGGTGAGGTAAGAAGTGATGAGGCGTGAGGGAGGTTACAGGGGAGACACATGGCGTAAATAAATAAGCGGAGGGGACAAGAGATGAGATATAGTGGGCACGCTCTTAGTGGGAGGCTAACGTGGAAGGGAGCAAAACACACGGCAGGTGGTGAGTGGATGATGAGATTGACTAAAAGAGTAGAGATGGGGGGACACATGGCAACCGGGGAGAAGGGACCACACTGATTTAAAACAGAGCAGCTGAGAAGGATGGGATCGCTTGAGTGTCGTTGATCCGGGTGCTTTGATCTCGGCCGTTGGGAGG
>SNQJ01S0167356.1:0-12884 GCA_010110895.2 Picea sitchensis | reverse complement strand
TTAAAGATTATTAAGTAAGATTTAATTAAGGGATAATTGCAGTTAACAAAATAATAAATTAACTGCTGACCACATTTAATGACCTGAGAATTACAATTTAAAAGATCAATGAAAATGTTATAAAATGGTGGCGTATGTAGGGCAAGGAGCCCGAAAATCCTGAGATGATAAAAAATATTAATGGAGGGACGAAGGACGGAGGACGGGGGGTGGTTGTGGAGTAATTGCGTGAGTTGGTAGGGAGGAATAAGGGACGGGGAAGAAGGGGATGTGCGCACCATTTGGCGGGGATGGATGTTGTGGACTGTATTGCTGAGCTAGTTGTATTGGCCGAGAACCATTGCATTTTGCCGTGAGCAAAATTTCTATGCACTGTGGTATTTGTTGTGCACTGTGGTATTGGTTGTGAGCCTATTGTATTCTCTGTGGACTGTTGGCTTGATGGGAGAAAGGAACAGAGTGTTCTGTACTGTGGATTTTGATCAGGGGAGGCACCGAGTTGCTGGAGGTTTTGGGCACGGAGGGCCAGGATATCCGTAGATATCCTGGAGCTAGGTAGTTTTCCTAGTTGGCAGGGAGGACAGTAGTTTTGGGCAGTTATTTTCCTATTTGTGGCAGGGTTGATCTATGTAGCAGGGAGTAGAAAGGCAGCAGCAAGGCAAAGAGGCAACATAATTTAGCATCAGATCAAGGTACTTGTTAAGTTATGTATTTATTTCATACTGTACATCATTTAGTATTTATTGATAAATCTAGTTATTCAAGTTGATGTTATAAAAGTCAATATTATGCTATGAAGTTTTGTTTCAGTTTACTTTGTTAAAATGTTTAGGAAACTTAATGACCCTTAGTAAAATATGGGCATTACATATGGTGTCTTTGTCGGCCTCAGACTGAACATGGGAAGAATCTGTCTATGTGGTTGTAAGAGGTAGTGCAACATCAATGGGACCCAAGGGTTGGAATCCAAACCCCACCTGAAAGGGGATGTGGTCGGTGGAGCTATGGAGAGCCCTATTGTAGCTGTGTTGAACATAGGGAAGACTCTCATCCCATGTACACAGATTCTTAGAGTTATACATGCACAGGATGTGCACAATCATTGAAAATTCTGACCTTGTATAATGTCTATTGTAAATAGATATTCATAAAATAACAGAAAAGATACAATGGAAAATACAAACATTACACAGATATTTTTCCCCTGGAAACCCAAGCTGGGAAAACCAACATATATTATATTCATTCATTGTGCTACATTGTTTACAATACAATATACATATAGGAGGTAGTGACATCCAAAACCCTAACCCAATGACCTGGATTAGTCCAAAACCCTAATTCCTTAACCGAAAATAGAAAATCATCAGCAAAAACCATGTGCCAAAAAAACCACCTAAATACATGACATGTTTCTCGAGGTAGGTGTCACGTTTACCGAGGAAGAAAAAATTTCCCAACAATCATTTGATTGATGATATTTGTTTGCCCATCGGTTTGATAGTGGAAGGTAGTGGATTTAGTGAGCTTGGTGTCCAACGGTGACCAGAGACTCGACCAAAATGTACTGAGGATCTTTTTGTCCTGATTAGAGATGATGGTTTGTGGTATCCCAAAATGGACCCACACTCGTTCAAAGAAGAGCTTAGCAGTACCTACCACTGTGATGCTCTTCTTGCATGATGTGAGAATGGCCATCTTCAAAAAACGATCAACCAACACAAATAAATAATCATTGCTTTGCTTGGTGAATGAAATACTAGACATGTAATCCATCGATATGGATTCTCAAGGCCTCTCGAGAGTAGGAAGAGGGGTGTATAATCCTTGCTTCTTAATAGTTGGCTTGGAAATAGCATAGGTAGTGAAAGATTTGATATACTTGCTGATGTCCTGTCGAAGTTTTGGACAATAATTGTTTTTCTATAGAATGACCATATTTTTATCCATGCCAAAATGTACTTCCATATGATTATAGTGAGCCTCCCAAATCATCTTTGCACGTTCACTTGCAGGAACACAGAGATGGCCTAGATGGCATAATAGTCCATCATGAATGTGGAAATTAGTGAAATTCGCTCATGTACCCAAGATCTGATAAGTTGTAGTGAAGTCAGGATCTCACTAATAAAGTTGTGGTCACTCAAATGTCTCATGCCCACAGGAATGGATCATGTTGGTGAGTGCAGCTATGGGAGGTGGACTGAGGTAGTCATGGATGCGATTTTTTCTCCATGTATTATACTTGATGTTGAGATGGAATTGTTGTGGGTATGTGGACCACTTTTGATGGAGATCATTCTGCAACTTCCCTTGTTTCTGTCTAAACTACAAAGGCTTGTGATCATTGTGGATGATTGTCTCCTTTCCCATAATGTAATTTTTCCATTGACAACAGGCTTGCACAATGGAATAAATTTCCTTATCATAGTTGTGTATTTTCGGATGGTATCTGAGAGTTTCTCACTATGGTATGCTACTAGATGACCATGTTGAGTGAGAACTGCACCTATAACATAGTCAGATGCATCATTCTCAATATCAAATGGTTGTTGCAAATCAATTAATGAGAGTATTGGAGCTAAGCACAAGCGATGCTTCAGATCATCAAATGCTCATTGTTGTGCCTTCCCCCATGCGAACTTTTCCTTGCCACCTCCCTAGGTCACTTGGATGAGGGCCCATGCAATATGGGATAATCCCAACAGGAACCATCGATAGAATTTGGCAAGTCCCAAGAATCTCTGAAGCTCGATTAGTGTGGTCAGGGCTCTCCAATCATGGATGACTTCGATATTAGCCAGATCCACATGTACCCCATACTCATAAACAATGTATCCCAAGTATTAGACCTTGTTCATACCAAAGGAGAATTTTTCCAAGTTAGCATATAGCTTGCGCTACCGCAAAGTGCTCAAAACCTACTGGATATGCTGCATGTGCTCCTCCCAAGTTTTGTTGAAGATGAGGATGCCATCTAGATATACCACCACAAAATAATTGGTGAAGGGTCTCAATACATCATCCATCAACCTCATGAAAGTGGCTAGTGCATTTTTTAAGCCAAAGGGCATGACCAACCATTCAAAGAAACCTTCTTTAGATTTGAAATTTTTCTTCCATACATCAGTCATTTTGATGGGAACCTAGTGGTAGCCAGACTTTAGGTCAATCTTGATGAATAACTTTTCCCCCTTGAGTTGTTCAAGAAGTTCATCAATTCAGGGAATGGGGTACTAGTTCCTGATTGTGATTTTGTTTAATGCTATGTAATCAATGTAGAGCCATTGTACGAGTTCTCGTCTTTCTTCTGCACAAGTACAATTGGGATTCTACAAGGGTAGGAGTTGGGTTTGATGTGCCCCTTTTGAATAAGTTCTTGGATATGACACTTGATTTCTTCATTTTCCATCAATGATCGACGATAGACTGGTCCATTAGGTAGAGGTGACAAGGTGTTGTTGGGAAAAATCACCCTATGGACTAGAAAATAGAGTTCAGACTTTGCATGCAGATATGACCGAATAGATATTACTTTCTACCTTCATCCCTAGATTTAAATCTCCCTTTCTTAGTAAATTCATGGAAAGATCAACCTACCTCGTTCCTGAAGTTTGATGTTGATCCTCCATTGTGCTTGATTACTTGTTTGCAATACTCTTTCCAAAGATGACCTGCATCCAAGACAAGCAACAACTATGCATGCATACTACTTATATACTAACGGGTTACAAATCGAAACCTATACTAATCAAACTGTAAAAAGTTCATGAATTGGGACGGGAAAATCATTCTCTTAATTATTTAGAATGAGTCAACTTACAAAAGTTGAGACCGGCCACCACTCCTTGAACCTGATCCTGAGCTCCTCTTCTTCTATCCTTCAACTGCTTTGCTTTGAATCTCCTTTGGCACAAGGAAAGGCTAAAGGGTTGGGACAATGGGAATACGTAAATGGGCGGAGTTTCTTTGCTATATTTTTCCTCCTTCCAAATGGGACCCCTACCCCTTCTTTTATAGGCTAGAAGGAGATAGGTATTTGGATGAATGCCCGACCATGCATGGCCAGGAGTTTCAGTTAACTCACCCATAGCATTTTGTTATGTTGACAACTTTCCTTTTTTCATGCTTTTGTCGGTCCACGCGGCCTGTTTTGGGTCAGCTAGTGTGTACACGTGTGAAGTAATGAATTAGGGCATGTGGGCATTTATACAAGAGGATTTTCAAAGAGTTGTTCAACAATGCTTTGGAAAAGAAGGGATATGAGTTGGACTGATGCCAGGTAAGCATGTGTGGTGCAATTTAGGGTTATAACACCAGGGGTTAGAAAAATTGGATGCTTGACTTGGCAGTGCGTCGGTACCTCAGTGGGTGAGGATAAGATGTCTTTGTACTCTTCCACATTCCTATCCACTTGCTTCTACTGCAAAGAGAGGCTCTATTTAGAAGCCACAGATGTGGCAGTGACCTTCTGCTTACTATGAGAAATGATCACAAAGAAGACGAATTTCACAGTCTGTGAAATGACTTTACTACATTGCTTGGGAGAGATTAAAGAAATAATAGTGCACAATGCTACCTCTGGTATCATGTAAAATTGCCTACCCAAAGTAATAATAACACTACGGGATTTAGAGTCATACACAACATGTCACTTTCACAAATATGGTTTTCATAAAAGAACATCACAAAATTCAAGGGGATCAATATCACACAATGCCTTGTCTTTTAAGGGATTGACGTCGTAGGGAAGAAAACATTATTGGTTGACGCAAAGATATCTGCCTTAGCGAAGCCCACCGATGGTGTAGGGCTGTGGATGCGGTGTGATCAGAAGGTCTAGCCACTTGATGACCTCTATTGATATCAGGTTCTTCTGACTGCCGCTATCGACAATGAAATGAAGCGGAGTGGAGCCCCTTTTACCCACATTTGTGACTGAAAGAGGCATTCCCCTTCCTCTGGTTCTTCTGGTTTTCTTGGCTATACTCTGGTGGTAGAGACAGTGGAAATGCGTTTGGCATCAATAATATGCTTCCCTCCTCATGGATTTGATTCAGATTCAAAATCTTTCTTAGACTCAGAAGCTTTCAACTTGGCCACCAGTGACCGCTTGGAGCAACATTCTTCAGTGTTGTGATGAGGGATTTTATGGTATTCAAACCAATTTCCCATGTTCTTCTTCAAATTCTCATTACCCTTATTTTTTTGTGTCTTGGAATAGTTTTCCTGAGTGTGGTCATCTTTTCTCTGTCCCTTGTTTTGTGGGTTGGGCCCGCTTTTCCCTGCTTCGGCTGTGAGGAGTTTGCAGATCCAAACTCTCGCCTCTTCTACTTAAATTTCTGCTAGATCTTGAAAACATATCTATAAGATACACCTAGTGATGGGATGTCTAGAAAATCCATTTATGTTTGAATTTATCTATGCAGACAACCGTGATATAGTACTGTTTGGTCCCTTTCCTAACGCAATGTGATCCATCTTATGTACTGTTCCTCGCAGCTTCCAACAGGGTGGTACTTTTCTTTAATGGCATCCATGAAGGAATATCATGTGGGGGAGACCACAAATATTGGATATTACTCTATGGACGTTTTCTCAGAGTAAGTATCCCACCAGTCCTTAACATGGGGGACGTCCTTGAGGAGTGAAAAAGTAATCTTTTCCTTATCAGAAAAATTGTGGACCTAAAAGTACCCTTCGAGCAAATTCAACCATTTATCTAACCCATCTGCATCTATCAGTCCTTAAAATAATGGAATATCAAAATTTTATTGTACCTTGAAGGGGGTTGCATGGTCGCTTGATGAAGATGAGCCTTTTGTGGGTAGCCACTGAAGGATTTTTGCAAATTTTTCCATCATTTTTTTCATTTTCCATGCAAGGGATTCCTCGAGAAACATTTTAAAAGGATCTCTTGTTGTTATAACCCTAATTTGTACCAAACATGCTTACCTATCATTAGGCCATCTCAGATTCCTTCTTTTCCAAAGCACTGATGAACAACTCTTCTTAAAAACACTTTTTATAAAGGCCCATGTGCCCTACTCTATTACTGCATGCGTGTACATGCTCGTTGACCCAAAATAGCTCGCGTGTACCTACAAAAGCATAAAAAAAGGAAAGTTGCCGACGGAACACACAACTTTGGGTGAGTTAACTAAACCTTCTGGCCATGCATGGTTGAGGGTTCGCCCGAATACCTAGCTTCTTCTAGCCTATAAAATAAGGGTTAGGGGTCCCATTTGGAGGAGAATCATATTAAAGAAACTATACCCAATTGCACATTCCCTTTGTCCCAACCCTTTAGCCTTTCTTGTGCAAAGAGAAAGATAGAGCAAAGAAGTTGGAGGACAATTGAAGAAGAGCCCAGGACCAGGTTCATGGAGCAGTGACCAGCTTCATCATTGTAAGTTGATTTGTTGAAGTTAATAATAAAGAAATACTTTTCCCATCCCACCATATGAGGTTTTCATGGTTTATTGCATATTTGTTTATTGAATCTCTAACCCATTAATATATATATCAAATGCATGTGGAGTTTGTTGCTTGTTTTGTGTGAATGCAAGTCAGCCTTGGGAGGAGAGCTGCAATCAAAAAATTGATCAAGCGTAAGGAAGGATCTACATCAAATGCCCGAAATAAGGTATGCTCACTTGATCTTCTTAACTATGTATTTGCTTAAGAATAATGGGGACTAGGTCTGGGACGACGGTAGAAAGTAAAAATCTTTAGGTCTTTTATGCATGCATAATTTAACCCTAAGTGCTAGTCCATAGCGAGATTTCCCACTCACAACAGAATTGACGACCATACTCGGGAGATCTCTAGGGTTCCTAGGGATATTTTTGGGTATTTTTAAGAACTGGTTTCATTTTCCTGTTTTTAAAGTTTCTACAAAAGTATGAGCTAACAGAGATTCTGGTCTTCCATACTAGTTATCTCTGTTTCTTTGCTTGACTGTAATTTTTTTTCCAAGACCCACAGAGGTACATGCAGCCTGTATAAGGTCTGCATGTGTGTACCTGTGCCCTGCATTCTCACAATCTGCGTGTACATGCTAGCCGAGGAGGTGACAGTCGCATGTGTGATTCCAGAAAATTTCTTTTAAAGAGGTAGCCATCCTCTCCCCTGTCAGAATTAGTCCTTCTCAGGGGTTTTCTGGAACTCTTTCTAGTCTTTGTTGTTTGCAGTTTATAGCTTAGGTTTCACCTCAGATTGGTTTGTTCTACGAAGTTTTCCTTGAATTGTTTTCTTTTTCTGTTTAAAGTAAGTGTCTGAGTCTTCAAGAGATTCTGGTTCTCAGTACCAGTAGTCTCTGCCTGGGATGGCTTTCTTGGATTTTTATTTTTTTCAGAGTTTTAGATATACACAAAGCCTGTATAAGGCCAACACTCGTGCACATGCTCTCTGACTTTACACAGCTCATGTGCACATGCTTGTTGTGGAACTGTCAGCAGTGTGCCTGTGGAGAGAATTTTTTGTTGAAGGTAAGGCAGTCATCCTTTCTTTTGACAAGAATTATACCTCTTAGGTTTGGGTCTCTGTCATAGCAGTCAGTAACTTAGGTTTGATCACAACAATAACTTTCTTTTTTCATTTAGAAGTTTTCCTCAAAAAAAATTTGTTATAGGGTTTTTAGACAAGTGTGAGAGTCCAATTTTAATTTGCTTGTGTGATTTTTTAAAAGTGACTCTTTGCGATCTGTGCTTAGGCCATAAAGTTTTCTTGGTTTTGACTTGATATTTTTCCTTTCTGCTTTGTGAGCATTCAAAAAAAAAAAATAACTTTATTTCTTTTTTGGTTAAAAAGTGTTGTTTCGCATTAGTAACCAGGGAAAATTCTTTTCTTTCATAAGTTCTTGATAGTTTACTTAGATCATAAGTAGTTCGTAGTTGAGTGAAATCCTTCTTTGAGTTTGTTTTTCAAAGATCTTAGAAAAAATTTTAAGTTTGAAAAGTTGTTTAAGAGTTAAGTGAAGTAAAGGTTTTTTGTTTCCAGCTTTTTGTTTATTTTTCTTTTGTCTGTCAAACATCACTAGTTTCACTTTCATAACCTTTGACTTAAGACAAGCCATCAAAATTAATGTTAAATCTAAAATTCATTAGAATTTTTATGTTTGTAGGTTCAACCAACTCGTTTAGGGTTAGGGCCTTGAGTTAGGTTGGAGAGGAAACTCTTCAAGGCCATTAAAATCAAACATCGGAGTCTGAGTTAGGGAGTGTCAAAGCCCAGTATCGTGAAAGTTATCTGAGACCTCCCTCTAACACAGGGGATAAAAATGAGGTCACGTGCGGGAAGGTAGCAGAGATAACCCCTTCAAAGCTAGACCAATCGTAGTGGAGAACACATATAGAGGGCTTATCTTGGGATTTTGTCGATTGCATTTGCCACAGAGCTTTGTGGGTCTCGAATCTATTCGAGGTCCTCAGTTGTCTTACAGATCACTTGATTTTGATACCCTTGATAGGTTTTGGGCTCGATACCCTGCTCATTGTGGTCTACCCGACTTTCGATTGTACCCGCTTGGTGACTGTTCACGCGCTGGCAACCTAGTTGCTTATCTTGTTAGGGACATACACAAGTGACTGCAGGGGTATACCGCAGTACCTAGGACAGACATCAGGCCACTCTTTGCAAAGCATACCTAGAGGGTGCTTCCATGTTTGAGTTGCACTTGCACCGGTAAGTTTCTCTAGTGTTGGTTGTTGTAACTGTTCTTCCAATTAGTTTAGTGTTTGCTTGTTTTATCTTGTAGGGATTTTTTAGTGTGTGTTGTTTTTTGAACGAACAGACAACTCTAGAGTGTCTTTGATCTTCTCACACAGTGGAGGATCACGAGCTCTGCCGATCATGAAGGCTTCAGGGCCTATCACCAGTTACACTAGAGCCACCCTCGCCACCACTAAGGTGAAAGCTAGACCAACAAAGGTCTTTTGAAGCGACTGGGTCACAAGAAATTGTGCCCGACCAAAATCCGAAGGAAACAACCATTTTAGACTTTGCAGTGAAAGCTCTTGGTCCACCTGAAACTCCAACCACTGATCTTTTGGCACCCATCATCGTACCGATTCACCCTTACGAGTGCTAGACAGTGTTGCACGCAACAATGGAAACAAATGTTGTCACTCCCTGTGGGAATTATTTAATTCCCACTACGGTTGTCACCACAAGAGATTTTCCACCTCCTAACCCACCATCACCAGTACGAGACACCATGGTCTCAGTCACCTCTACCTCACACAGTGGTCTGATCCCGTCTATAGCAGCGACTATAACCCCTTTCCCACCAAGTGCAACAGGCCCTCCATTCTCATACAGGATGCCTAGCTCAGGTACAAGTCATGTACTTTCCTACTCCACTTCACAGACTTTAGGTCTAGGGGTAGGGAGCTCTAATGCTCCTCTGCAAGGTCACATGGGGGGCACTTAAGCTCTTTTTAATTCTTTCCCTTATGGGGGAGGTCATATACCTCCTTCGTCCCCTTCACTCGGTGGCACTCATCAACAATCTGTCGGGCCACCTACACACCATAGTTTATTTGGAGTAGGGAGTCAAGGACCACCTTTGCATAATATGCCGGTAGGATCGACACCATTTTCTTTGTTTGTTGAATTTGGTAAAAATTCCTTCTTGTCATCTGCTTTCCTGACTGGGGTCAACCCCGGTTTCGGACAACCTATTCCTTTGCAGGGTACTATTCCTACACAGGGGGAAAACCCAGGAACTTCTTCCACATCAGGGCCTTGGAATTCTTGGTAGGGATCCATTCCCTTGTCAAGAATTTCGATCTAGGGAAATTCTTTCCATATTCAATGGAATCCCGGACAAGGTACTATGCCTATCCCCATGGGATCGGCATGGGGCAACCCTTCCCAAAGTCCTCCGAATGTAATGCAAGCCCATCCATCTATGTCCTATTTTGGGAATCAGCCGATGATGTCTCCTCACACACAGAATCCCTACGCTAGTCATGGCCATATTTTTTACCAGAACCCAAGCCAGCAATCGAACTTTTCCTGGCAACCTAGTGCCAATTAAACTCCAAGTCCCTTTTTCCCAGGTTATAACCAACAACCCAAACTACCTTTCCTGGAAACCTTGCATCTACCAGACTTGATAAGGTTGTTGAATGACCCTATCTGTCATGATCCGCATTGGCTCCCTATGTCGACGAAGTTACCTTCAGACATACCAAAGTTCGAGGCCAAGCCGATTGAAGATCCAAGCGATCATGTGACTACCTTACACATTTGGGGCTCATCTAACTCATTGAAAGACAACTCCATACAATTGCGATTGTTTCAATGTACTCTCATTGGGAGTACCGTGAAATGGTACATTGAGCTCGACCGCTCAAGATACTCTTCCTTCAGCGAATTGGCAATGGCCTTCCTAAACCATTTCCAATTACCTGTGAGATACGACGCTGGCACAAAATTGCTGGCCAATTTCACACAAACAAAAGCAGACCATATCTCTAATCACATCTGAGAATGGAGATGCTGGAAGATTTTAATTAAGGTACCAGTCCCACCAACATTCCTTCTCGAGTGGTTCCTTAATTATTTGGTCCCATAGTTATCCAAAGACGTCGCAACTTCAGGAGTGTTTTCTGAAGAAGACGCCATCATGAGAGCTCAACAGCTTGAGCTCATCTATTCTCAGTCCAGTTTATTATACGAGATCTTTCCAGATGTGCCATGGTCAATACTTGATAAAACCAGACAGAGAGATGGACCACATGTTGATGGTATTGTTGGTTCAGCACAAACAAATCCCGCTGAGCAACTGACAAAGCAGTTGTAGCAATTGTCTATACAACATACAGCGGCCAACCAAACTACTGTTTTGGCTGCTCCCCCTACTAAAACGTTGAATGTACACACAGTACAATCGAAAAATCCAAAGGCCACCCAATAGCCTGAAGGAAAGAAAAAACAATGAAAGAAGGGTAAGGGGGATAAGAAACCCACTGATAATGCTGGCGGGGGAAACATTGAGAAACGGAAGGCGAGGTATCCATGCAATGTTTGTGCGAAAGACCACCCGACCCACCTATGTCCCTGGCTTGTAGAGGCCCAAACGTTTGTGGCACAACAACAAACTATTGTTTTAACCAACCCATTTCAGCATGGGAAAAACCTAACCCAAGCCTCTACAAGCGCAGAAGGGGGTAGTCAAGGACCCTCTCTGTCTTCGAACAATCCTGCATCCGCGAATGTATATATGATGAAGGGTGATGCTTTTATATCGAATAGAGTGCATGAATACAATAAACCAAGAACTTCTAAGAAGGGAAAAGAAGTTGAACTCCCATCTCTTCCTCTACAGATTGAGAAGACTTTGGGTGAAACGATGACACGCATCCCAAAAGGTGCGTTCAAAAAAGCTTCTCACAAGCCAAATGCAAGGGCCACCCATAACTATTCTGTGGTGGAGGATTTGTCTCAAACCCCTTATGCGATGTCCGCTTTGGAGGTCCTTCAAAGATTCCCTTCTTAGAGGAAAGATTTGTTAACCACTTTAGGATCTACCGAGACTTGTAATCCGGGTACCATCATGCTAGATACAACCGACTTAAAACCTCATCCGCCTTACCATGTAGCGTTTCAGATAGTAGTTGCTCAACCCACGAAAATGTTTACTTGAAATATTTTCCACACGGTGGTTGATGAGGGTGCCTCGACATTCGTTATGTCATTGGCATGTTGGAAGGCCATTGGCCAACCTGTTTTGTCTCTGTCACCTACTCTTCTCACTGTTTTCGATGGTCATTCGTTCTGACCACATGGTATCATTCCCTATTTCCCCATGCAGTTGGGAGGGAAGACCATGTGCGTCAAGGTAGAAGTAGTCGACACGTCCCTCGACTACAATCTCTTTTTAGGAAGGAGTTAGACTTATTCCATGCAAGTAGTGGTTGCTACATTTTTCCGGGTCTTGTTGTTTCCACATGAGGACCGGATTGTGACCGTTGATCAATTGTCTTTCTCCAGACCTGACCCTTCATTGGGGTTGTCCACGGTCCCGATGATTGATAATCCTCAACCAGGCATAGTCAACATAGGGGTTGGTTTGTGCCCATCTTTTATGGGTACCTTCAATTACCGGCCCCCTCAAGGCGATGTCAAGTTCATATCCGACCACCATAAGGTTGAGATTTTCCAAGTTTCATCATTTTTCAAGACTTACTTCATCGATCTGTGGATACTTCCTTCCCCATCGACCACGATGGAGGGGACAGGGCATCCAAGCATGTCCATGCCCTTGTCCGCAGCTAAAGTAACGTACTCTTTAGTCCAGCAAGCTTCAACCAACCCAGATGCAACTCCTACACAAGAGTTAGATCTGCTTCTAGAGCCTATTTGGGCCCAAGGTTCTGTCGCTGACACTGATTCATTAGACTTAGTCTTGCCCTCTGATGAAGCAGTAATTGAATCAATGACTAGTCCGGACAAACCCTGGGATGATCTTCATCACAGATCATACTTCCTCCAAGAGTTAAGCAGAATCGAGGCCGAAGAATTCACCTTGACTATGACTGGAGATAAGTCTTGTCCTATTAATCCCTTAGCTACACATGAGGTCTATGTTGAGGGTAATATGGGAACCATCGCTGAACCCATATTGATCAATATCTCCAGAACCCCTTGTTTGCACCCAATTCGTCACTAGGTGAGAAAATAAAAGGTGCTTACATGCCCAGTTGGGCTCTGCTAGGCATGACAACAATGTATAAGGAAAGGGTTAGGGAAAACAAAACAAAACAATAAACAAGAATTAAACTAAAACTAATTAAAACTATGAGCATATGAAGGAAATGAAAAATAAATACAAATGGACCAATATCACCAATGTATAAGTTGATCTATTGATGAAA
>SNQJ01S0167355.1:0-20889 GCA_010110895.2 Picea sitchensis | reverse complement strand
ACTCCAAGTTTCAATCCTTGGAACATCCCAGAAAATAAGTTATATCCAAAATGACAGACCTTGTTGAATTATGTCTTATTGTAGAGAGAGAACTTGTAGAGCATACCACACATGTAATATTTTATATTTAGATCTGAAAATCATATAGAACATACTACAACCTATACTCTATCCAATGCACTTGGTATCACTAAATTTGGATCATCTACCAAGACGTTATGATTGTTTTACCCATAGCACCTGTTTAAGACTAGTTTTCAGACTATCCAAAAACCTTAGTTTCCACAGAGTGTATATCATAAAATATTACGACCCAGACACTGAAATATTTACCACAGACACCTTGACATGTATTCTCAACTTCCTCCAATTTTCATTATCTGAATCATTCTAGAAATATTTTTATAGCAAAAATGGTAAGATGACCTATAAATAACATACCTTAGAACACATCCTCACAAGACTTCATCTTTCCTTGGAATTTATCCCTTATTCACTTCATATTCCCTCTGAAATTCACCTCAGATATCCTTGGTTTCCTCAGATAACAATCACTTTCTCACTTATAATATATTCAATAGAATGTGTTGATGTTTTGGTAGCTGCAGGAGTAAATTTGCTCTAGAAGACCTTTCTTAGATGAAGATAATATTTTGGAAGTCCAGGAATACCATTAAACAACAAGAAGAATAGATAGAAGAGTAGTCAGCCCACATAGAAAAGAATAAAGTAAAAATAAGATTCCCAGAGAAGAAGTTGGCCCATGCAACTTGAATACTATAAATAAGGAGGACGTCTAGATCATTTGGACACACTCTCTCACTCAGGAAAAGGTGTGCAAGTCTGAAGAGGAAGAGGAGACGCAAAGCTAGGGTTTTGGTTATTATTGGTGGCTACTTTATCTTGTGAACTATCTCTCTAAGGAGGTTCACTCTTCTTGTATTGTGTTGTTGCTGCAACTGTGAGCACTAGAGGTGCGCTAGCCTAGTGCTAGGGTTTATATCTTGTCTGTGGCTCTTGAGAGCTGGTGAATGGTTTGACTTTGTCAACGAAATCTATCTAAGAAAGGTTGTTGTGTTTTTCCCAAGATAAATCTCTTGTGTTCTTTTTGTCTCTTTTTTATGCTTCTAATATATATATATATATATGGTAATGAAGTAAAAGAACATTGGTAACTCTAATTCTCTATAAATAAGGAAAATCTAACATGGTATCAGAGTTGGTTACCTTCATAAAAGTTTGACCAATGGAAGGAATATCGTTGCATCAACACCTTTGCAACTACAATAATTTGTCAAGTTTGTTGAGCACTATCCCACAATCATTGGGGATAATTATTTCATAGAGCAGTGTACCCTACCCTAGAGAACCCCATAAATCCTTAGTATGCATTTTGGTGAAGTTTGAAAATTTGAGTTGTTTTAGTGCTAGGGTTTCTACCAACGAACAATGTCAACCAACATCAGAGTTGAAGATAGATTGGATGGAGTAGATAAATTCATATCCTGGAAGCACAAAGTTCTCCTCATTCTAGAAGAGAATGAGTTATTGGAACATATCAAGCAGATGCTTCCAGAACTAAAATAAGAATATGCCAAAGAAAAGTTCAAGAAGAATGAATTCAAGGCCAAGAGGATCTTGATAGACTCAATAAAGGATCATATGATACCTAATGTACCAGAACTGAAGACACCGAAGGAAATGTTTTATGCCCTAACTAGATTTTATGAAAGTAAGAATACTAGTTGAAAGCTTACTCTAAGGCATCAACTCATAAGCGTGACAATGAACAAGTCAGAAGTAGTAGCCAACTATTTCATGAGGATATCGTAGATCAAGGACCAGTTAGCAACCATTTGAGATCTAGTATAATATGTTGAACTCGTGACTACTACACTCAATGGATTTCCCTCCTCTTGGGATCCATTTGTTCAAGGTTTTTGCACCATAAGAAAATTGCTCAAGTTCAACAATCTATGGGTGGACTGCACACAAGAGGAATCCAGGTTGATATCCAAATCATATAAGACTAATTATGTTGAAAATAAAGAAATTCCTACCCAAGTGAATAAGAGAAAGGAAAGGGAAGAAGGAAACCTGAAGAATTCTAAGAAACCATGCCACGGGAAGGATGCATTAAATATCAGATGCTACACCTACAAGAAGATGGTACATTATGCCTCATAATTCTCTCGTAAACATGAAAATGGAAATAAGAAGAAGCACCATGAACATACAACATAAGCTGAAGAACACGATTCAAAGGATGAAGAATTTGTATTTGTTTCAACACTCACAGAGACCATCACTCAAAGGAGTGACACTTGGATCATAGATAACTGTGCTTCCAAGCACATGAGTGGATCCATAAACTCTCTTTCAAATCTAAAAAAAAAGAGATCATCCCTTTAAGTGGAACTTAGGGATGATTCCAAGAATGCAGACAAAGGAGTTGGAGAAGCCTCCCTACAAATTGACTCAGGTAACCGTATTTTAATTAAAGATATTTTGTTTTTACAAAACTTAAAGAAGAATTTACTTTCCATATCTTCTTTAGAAGATAAAGGCTTTAGGGTAGCTTTTTTGGATGGCCAATTTCTTCTATGGCCTAAGATTTCAAGCATTGATAAAGTTACAGTGATTAATGTCAGAGAGGGAGGACTATATAAATTGAAGGGAAACCAAGAACAAGCCCTTGTACATAACAATGCTAGATCAAGTGAGCTATGGCACCAAAGAATTTACCACATAAACTATAGAGAAGTATTGATGTTGGGAAAGATGGTTACAGGTCTACCTGACATTCAGGTAGAACATGATGGAGTATGCAAAGGTTGAACACTTGGAAAGAATGTCAAGGGAATATTTACTAGAAGTGGCAACAGGTCCAAGAGTATCTTGGACATCATACATTACGATGTATGCAAATAGATGACAATGCCATCCTTAGTCAAATTTGTATGATATATATTATTCTCGAAATAAATGGATCTACTTCTTGAAAACAAAGGATGAAGTCTTCACCAAGTTTCAAGAATTCAAGGATTTAGTTGAAAATATATCCAAAAGGAAGATTAAAGTCTTGAGATATGACAATGGAGGTGAGTACACCTCAAAGGATTTTAAATAATTTTTCAAAGAAGTAGGGATCAAGAGAGAGATAACAACTCCCTACAACCCCTAGCAGAATGGGATTGTAGAAAGAAAGAACATATCCATTGTAGAAGCAACAAAAGCAATGATCCACGACTAGGGCATACCCATGCACTTATGGGAAAAAGATTCCTGTACAACTATGTATGTCCAAAATATAATTCCTCACAAGATATTGGGGAACAAGACATCTGAAGAGGTGTTCACTAGAAATAAACCATAAATCAGTCACTTGAGGATATTTTGTTGTCCAATATTAATACGTATTCCAAAGGAGAAGAGAACGAAGTTGGAACCTTCAGGAAAGAATGGCACATTCGTTGGATACAATGACACTTTGAAGGCTTATAGAATATACATTCCTAGGAAGAGATAGATTTAGATCAGTCATGATGTTGCATTTGATGAAGATGAAGCCTTCAGAAGATCAAGGGAGTCTCACATGGATGAGGATCGAGAGGAGAAAGAGGCTCCAAAGAAAGTAGTCATGGAAGACTCTACACCTGAGGAACCCATTCTAGAAGTTCAGAATGAGACAGTAGAGTCAAAGAGACATGTAGATCCACCCAGAGAAGCTGCAGTCAACATGAAGAGACCATCTTGGCTCTGGAACACCTCGCAGGAAGTTGAAGGACAACAACTCCCAAAATATATTTTAGAGAGAGTAAGAGACCACATAAGTTTTCTAGCTATGTGGCACTGATGAGAACACAATTAATTCATAGCCTTCCACCTTTGAAGAAGATGATGAGAAGTAGGAATGGAAGGATGCCATGATGGAGTATCAGTCCATCATGAAGAATGATGTGTGGGAGGTGGTTTTGAGACCAGAAGGGAATTCAGTAGTGACTTCCAAATGGATGTACAAGCTCAATCATGCTGCAGAAGACAACATATAGAAGTACAAGGAAATATTTGTGGCTAGAGGATTCTCTTAGAAATAGGGAGAAGACTATGATGAAACATTTTCTCATGTAGCAAAGTACACTTCAATCAGATTGATTATTTTTATTGCTTCCGCAATGGGATGGAAATTACACCATATGGATGTCAAGACTACTTTCTTGAACGATGTAATAGAGGAAGAAGTGTACATAGAGAATCCATAAGGTTTTGTGATTTATTGGAAAGAGTCCCATGTTTTTAGATTGAGGAAGGCCTTGTATGGATTGAAGGAGGAACCCAGGGCATGGTATGCCAGGCTAGATATCTACCTGATGAGCTTGGGATTTACCAAGAGTGATGTGGATCCCAACCTTTACCATAAGGTTGAGAATGGATGTTAGTTGATCTTAGTTCTATATGTGGATGTCTTGTTTCTGACAGGAGATGAGAAGATCATAGTTGGGTGCAAGATGGATCTCGCTTCAGATTTTGAGATGAAGGATCTAGGTCTAATGCATTACTTATTGGGATTGGAGGTGTGGCAAAGATCATATGAGATTTTCCTTAGCCAAGGAAAATATACTGTTGAGATCCTGCAGAGATTCAGGATGATGGACTACAAGTCCATGGCCACACCCATGACAACAAATATGAAGCTACTGAGTGATTCATATTTAGATTTGGTGGATCCCATGATGTAAAGACAATTGATTGGATCCTTGATGTACTTGGTTAACACCAGACCGAACATATGCTTTGTAGTGAATGCCTTGAGTCAGTACATGGTTGAATCTACTCATGTACATTGGATGGAAACAAAACATATATTGAAGTGCCTATGTGGTACGATTGGATATGGATTGAGATATTCCTTGGGTGGAGATGTGAAGTTGCATGGATATACAAACTTTGACTGGGCAGGGAATGCAGTGGAGAAAAAGAGTACTTTTGGATGCTACTTCAATCTAGGATCAAGTATGATATCATGGTTGAGAAGGAAGAAGACATCAATGGAACTCAGTATAACAAAGACATAGTATAATGCAGCTAGTGTGGAAAGTCATGCAGTAGTGTGGTTTCAGAAGTTGCTTGCAAGGATATTTGATCTATAATTGGAGTCAAATTTGATACATTGTGACAATAAAAGTCGCGTAATCCTTTCAAAGAAACCTTTCTTTCATGAAAAGTCAAAGCACATATATATCAAATATCATTACATCTGAGACATGGTGTAGAGAGGAACTATATAGCTCCAGTACATATCCACATATGAGCAGATAACATACATTCTCACCAAGCCTTTGTCTAGAGTGAAGTATGAGTACTTTAGAGACAAGCTTGGCGTGATGCATAATTTCCACCCTAATTGAGAGGAAGGTGTGTTGTTTCTTCTCATGCTGGCTAACTCCTCTAGCCAAGGGTTCCCTAGATTAGTCATTTGAGGTGACTGAGGGGTTAGTGCACTACCAAAATTGATGAGAGAAGAAACATCACATGCATAGTCGTGAGGACTATGGGAGTAGCTTCGTGCTATTGGATGAGACTATAACTATGGTTGATGACATTGTAGTAGTTGTGTGCTACTAGCTGATTTATACATAGTTATAAAGACATCGACTATAACTATGGTTGATGGCATTGTAGTAGTTGTGTGATACTAGATGATTGTTGCATAGGTGTAGAGACTATGCCTATGGTTTATTGCATTGTAGTGGTTGTGCGCTACTAGATGATTGTTGCATAGTTATAGAGGCCATGACTATGGTTGATGGAATTGTAGTAGTTGTGTGCTACTAGCTGATTGTTGCATAGTCATGAGGATTGCATACTATGATTATGGCTGATGGCATGGAAGTAGTTGTGTGCTACTGTTGATTGTTGCATAATCATAAAGATTGTTGGACTACATGGTGATAACTTGTGTAGCTATCAGTTGATTGAAGGAGAGAGACATTGTGTCTCTGGATAGTAGTTGTGTGATACTTGGAGTGGTTTTGCACCATTAGATAGTAGTTATGTACTACTATGGATCATCACTAGTCATGTTCTACTGGATGGAATTGTAGTATATGTGTGCTACTAGTTGATTGCCATGGAAAATACCAGTTCACATTGGGAGTAGTTGTGTGCTACTTGATTGCAGAGACTGTGACAGATGATTTGAGCTACTGATGGAATTGTGGTAATTGTGTGCTACTATCTGATTGCAGAGTATTCAATGGAATACTAGATGAAGACATCGTGAAAGATACCTCCCTAGCTAAGAGGTAGTGTTAATGTTTTGGTAGCCGCGGGAGGAAATTTCCTCTAGAAGAACTTTATTAGATGAAGAGAAAATTCTGGAAGTCCAGGAAGAGAATTAAACAACAAGAATAATACCCAGAATATAAGTCAATCCACATAGAAAAGAATAAAGTAAAAATAATATTCCCAGAGAAGAAGTCGACCTGGGCAGTTAACTTGAAGACTATAAATAAGGAGGACATATAGCTCATTTGGACACACTCAAAACACACTCTCTCACTGAGGAAAAGGTGTGAAAGTTTGAGGAGGAAGAGGAGATGTAGAGCTGGGGTTTTGTTTATTCTTGGTGGCTACTTTATCTTGTGCACTATCTCTCTAAGTGTTACACACCAAAATTTCACACTTGAGTTTTGCACCCTAAGTGTCACAGGTCTCGCAAAGTGACATATTCACCTTGTTAAGTGTTGCATGAATTGTCGCAAGTGTCATATGAACCTTACAAAATGTCACATTCATTTTTATGAGTATAACAACCCCTTGAAACCATGAGAACAATCGTCACAATACCAAAGTCATGTTGGAAGAAGAAGCCCTCTCATTTGACAGTCGAAACATACCTTTTAGTTGGAAAATTTGACCAAATTTGGGGATTTATGAAAGTGGCACCCCCTTTCCATGTTAGGAGAGTGCCACTTCATGGAATGGCTCCCCCTTTCCATGTTAGGGGAGTTCCACTTTATAGGATGGTGCCCTTTGTTCAACTTTGGGGGAGTGCCAATCTAGTTAGAGGAAATCATGGGATCCTCCACCTCTTCTAAGTGTCAAATATCTTGGGATGAGGTTGGTTGTGTTCGACCCCTATGCTATGGATTCATATTAGGATATGATCCAAAAATTAAGGATACACATCCTCAACCATATCCTTCATTTTATCATGGTGTTTGTGCCTCTCAAGCCTATATATTGAAGGTATTTCCAAGGTGAAGGGAGTAACGATTGAGGTATCAAACCTTTGATTCTAGAGGAAGAATCAACATTTTGATGTCAAGATCCATGCAAGGGATGGACGAGGAGAGATTGGAGAAGTGATTACATTGTCAATCATTCTTTGTAAGTGCCTTCTTTGGCTTTCCAATTAATATTAGCCTAGCATATTCCCTTCAAGTTCATGTGTTCTATATTTGCTTGTCTATTGTCGTTTCAATCTTCATAGATGGATCTGATTTATATAATCGTCTAGAGTAGGAGGAAGAGTTCCTTTTCTAGTCTTTGCAGGACTTTAATTGCATTGAGGAGCTTGGATATCAAGCCCAAGGATTGGAGCAGCGAGGACAAACATTGCAACAAGGTACGTCGTATTCTTCTTCTCTCTTGCTTGATTGATTCAATTAGATATATAGGGAAAGTAATAACTAGTTGTTCACTTCTATATTTTGACCAAATATAGGATTATTGGTTCAAAGAGGAGCTTAGCCTATCTACAGGGTAAGATATCTCAAAACAGAAAAATGTCGACTCCACTGCAGAAGGAATTTGACTAGTTTTTCCTCTTTTTCATCTTGAATCCCCTACTCGTGATTAGATCTTTCTTGTTTGATGTTTGTTTCTGATATATTTCCCTTTCCCTCTTCCTCAATGAATATTTTACAGAGCCATTTATAGATTCTTTGTTGGGCTTGAACTCTTAGAAGCCAATTTTTGATCTTTTTCAGAAGTTGGCACTCCCCTATAATATACACCAAGGCACCACTTACCTGAGTGGTGCTACCCTAAGCCTAATAGAGGGTGGAATTATCTTGACTTATGCTTCCCTAAGCCTCCTAGGGATAACCATTCTCTTGATTGGCGCTCTGTCTCTTTGTGAATAGGGGCACCAATCTCCCTTTTTTGGTTTTTTTTCCTCTTTCTGCCATATTCTATTCAGTCTGCTTTTGAGGGGATTTCCCCCCAGAGTATCCTAGATTGTGTTTGACTTTGTTTGGATTGAGGATTTGATACTTATCACTCATTTATATCTTTATTTATCTTGCAAACCTATTCTAATTTGCGAGATGGTTCACCTTGCTTTTCACTGGTTTGATCTTTGTCTCATGATTTTTTCAATGATCTGATTGATTGGAAGAAGTTTGTAAAGGTTTGATTGGTCTTGAGTTTCTTTTCAATATTCCTTGGAACATCTCTCTCTTTTGAATGATTGATATTCTTTTTACCACAACCTATCTTAAATGCCTTTTCTTGCTGTTCATTTTTAAATATTGTTGAGTGATTGTCTCTTTCTATTTTTCATTGTTTGGGTTCTTGTTTGAACATATGTTGGAAGCATTTAAAATTGTGATTTCTTGTTAAATTTTTGAGTTCTTGATTGAGTGAGTTATTTCACACTTGGTTTCTCTTAGTTCTCGTCATTTTTGAGTGCATTTCTTGTTCGATATTTTTAATTCATATTCCTTTGTATATGCATTGGATTATTGCATTGAAAGTAAGGAAGTATAAAGAACTTGCATTTGATTTACGTTCATTTCATTTATAATAAAACGAACATAAATTGATTACATTCAAATTTTTTGGGTGGTACATGTTTGTAGTTTTCATTTGGTAAACTGCATTGAGTTTATGCATTTGGGAATGGAAAACGACTCTTTTCCTTTCCATAGATAGAGTTCATCGAACAAAAATATGTGCATATCATTATTTTACACTCTTTTAGAGTCGAAGCCTCACGAATATCATCAATTTCACTTCAATACCCTTGAGTAAACAACAACCTCAAAATCAAAGTGCTAATTAAAATCTATCTAGAAATTTTTCTTTCTAGGTATTAGAAAACCTACATTAGCTTAAGTGTATGGCTTTGGAATAGGTGTTGAGAATAACTTTCCAAATCCATAAACAAACATAGAATATTTCAATAGGGAGAGAAAATCCAATTTTTGTATAATCATATCCGGGACGCCCCTCTCACACAGGGGTTAAACACGAGGTTGCGTGCGAGAGAGAAGCATAGATTACCCCTTCGAAGCTTAAACAAACATAGTGGAAATATTGTATACTGTGGGTTATTATTGAAGTGTCACTCGTTTCATTAGGTCTTAGTGCTTCGTGAATCTTGAATCCGTTCAAGGTCCTCTTATCTTCAGTCCTCTAGAAGAATTTCAGACTTGATATCCTTCCCATATGTTTGATTCCAACTATTGATTGTACCCTCCGAGAGGCTGACTATGAGTTGGTAACCTTAGTGGCCTTTATCTTTAGGATTCATACACAAGGTGACAACGAAGGGGAGTCTTTTTTGTACCTGGGTCAGACGTTGGTCAAACTCACTCGGGCTCCTTGGAGGGTAACCCACGGATAGAACAGAGGGAACTTGCACCAAGGTGTAAGTTTGTTAAGAAGGTTTCCAACGTAACTTACCCACCCTCTCTATCTCAACCCCTTTTTTATATTGATCTCGCGATGTTGGATTTCATCACCAGCTAGCATGTTCACTGTGAAAAGCTTCGTTTGTTTGGTTTTCTTCCTAGATTTTTTAGTGTGTGTTGTTTGTTTTCCCTAAAAAATCCCTTAGGATTGAGTCTGTGTATATGGAGTCAGTTATTGGAACTACCAATGAAGGAACCCCTTTTCCTGGGATACCAATTTTTTCTCCTCCTGTGGGACACGTTGGGCCTCCTTATATTGCTACTTTGACTCTTCCTAGACTCAATATTGGGTTACTGGTCTGGTTGTTTTCCACTTCGGTGAACATAAATGCTCCTAGTGATTTGTATGTAATTACTCCACCCAAGGACCATCAACCTCATGTCGATCCTCTGCCTTCTTCGCCTGTAGGGTATTCTTCTCGTTCTTCCTCTTCGTCTAGTGAAATCTTTGCAGCTAGTAACTAGGTGGATAAGAAAAACAAGAAAAGGAAGATTATGAAGAAGAAAAATAAGCTAAGGGGAAAACTTCCAACCACTGCAATACATGATGGAAGCGATCAACCAACTATTTTTCATCATGCTAAGAGTGTTGATAATGTCGACAAGTCTACAAAGACACATCACAAGCCCAAATTCCCTTGCGGGCTTTGTAAGGGTGACCACCTTCTTAAGTGTTTCCCTGATATTCCCAAGGTTGTAGAAGTGTGGTCTGAGGGTTCACAACCAGCATTGCCAGCCGCTACAGGTCATGCTAGTGACAACCCATCAACTAGTGATAATCAGGTTGGAAGTAAGAAGGGTAAAGTCAAACTTCCTTGCTTGTTATGTAAGGAGATGCACCACAATTATCTATGCCCTCGTATGGATGAGGTTTCATATCTGTTGGAAAATATTGTTAATGTCTTGTCTCCCAACCCACCATTGGTTGATGAACTGGTCAATTTGGATCCATCATCGGTTAATCTAGTTGATCAGGTAATCCATTTGGTTCCATCATCAGTTGAGTCGGTCGATCAAGTGATTGATTCAATTTCACCTTAGATTGATCCCACTCTCCCCTTGGAGAGTGAAGTTAAGTTGGTTGATCCAATATCACTCTTGGTTGATCCCACTCCTCCTAGGAAGAGTGAGGATGTCTCTCAAGTATTTCTTGTTTCTACGGATTCTTATAGATAAGGGGGCACTTCACTTGTTCCAACAGAACCCCCTCTGAGTAATGAGGTCATTCTTTTAAATTGGGGTGCACTACCAGAACCTCGTCTCCCTTCCTATATACCTTTCCAAATCATTTTTCAGGTTTGTGGTAGGTACTTTCCTCATTCTTTTGTCAATGAAGGTGCATCAGTTAGTATTTTATCCTATATTGCTTGGAAATCTTTAGGTTCTCCTCAACTTGCGTTGGTGACTCAAAATATATTGTATTTTAATAGAAGGGCTAGTCAACCTTTAGGGATTATTCCTCAGTTTCCTATTACTTTAGGATGGAAAATTTTCTATATTGATGTGATGGTAGTCCATGACCCCTTGGATTTTAATTTTCTCCTCGGGCGAGACTATGTTTATGCTATGAAGGATCTTGTGTCCACATCCTTTCGAGTGATGTGTTTCCCTCACAATGGAAACATAGTGACCATAGACCAACTTTCATTCATTGGCCCTAATATGACGGTCAACCATTTGACTTCCCTAAATGGTCCTTACATGCTAGCAACATCTGCCCCGTCGCAGGTCAGTTATGTGGCAACATGTCTTGTGCGTTCAACTCCGAATGATAAGGAATATCTCCCTTCCTTTGATTTATATCTGGTAGTTGACATGGTTATCTCTTCAATAGGGAAATTAGAGCTTGATATCCCTATCCCTATCGTTCCCCTTGACATGTATTACTTTCAGAGTGTGGTTTTTCCATCTAGCGAAGATCTCTTGGAATCCATGATTGAGGTTTGTCCCTTAACATGTATTCCTTCCAGAGCATTGTCCTCTTCAAAGCCATTATCAAGTAGAGGTCTTTGAGCATAGTTTATTTGTTGATTTCAATCTCGTTAAAAAATGAAACCAGGTTCGAGTAGAGTTTCAGTTTTTGTGTCAATCTCATTAAAAAATGAAATATAGGGCCTTAAGCATAGTTTTTCTAGTTTCAAGATTGTGTAAAAATGAAACCTACCTTGTGAGCATAGTTTTCTTCTTTGTGACAAGCTCGTTAAAAAATAAAACAAAGATCTGGGAATCAAACCCAGAGGTCATGAGAAAATTTCTTTTCTCGTGTCAAGCTCATTAAAAAATCAAATAGTCACCTCTCTCATTGAGTCGAGTCTTTTTCTAGATCTCGTAAATATTGAGTTGAGTCTTTCGCCAGATCCCATAAATATTGAGTTGAGTCTTTCACTAGATCTCGTAAACCTTCATTTCATCTGGCTATGTCAGTTGATTCTCTTTGTTCCTCTGGTGAACATTTTCCTATTAGTAACTAGGAGTCTATTGGGTATAGAAATTGGTGTTAGGAGAAGATTCAGTGGATGAAACAAATCTTGTGGGGGAAGGCCTCCAACCTCTAAACATCATGCTGGAGTGAAGCCACTAGATTCTATCACACAAGTTGGGGGAAAAGTACCAACTATCCATGGGTCCCATTCGAAACCTTTGGACATTACATTGGGAATTTCTGAGCTTAGTATTGTTTCTTTCTCGTGCTTGTTAATACATGAAAATAGGTTACAGAGTATACTTTTATCTATTTTTCAGACTCGTAAAAGCTACACGAAACATGAACTCTTTGGAATCTCCTTTAAGCTCTTTTTAGACTCCCTAAACATGAAAATATTTTTGAGTGAGGTTTCTTCCTTTCACACTCGTTAAAAGGTTTGAAAGAGTGTCTTTCGAGTGGTAGTTTATCTATTTTTTGGCCTCGTGATACTAATTATGAAAAATGAATACTCTAATCAAGCATGATTAGAAGAGTGCTCCCCTATATTGTTGTACACTTTTTTCAGGCTTGGGAGACTAAATTTAGGAAAAAATCATCCATGGAGTCGTCTTTAAGTTCTTTATAGACTCTCTAAACTTGAAAAAACACTGAGTTTACCTTATTTGGGCTCGTAAAACTATGCATGGAAGGACCTATGTAAGTCCAATCTCTAGGACCCATACAAGACGAAACCCCTCCTTCCTCAGGTTTTTCAAACATATGTCAAGGGACTCATCCGAATGATGAGCTATACCGAGCATATGTTATCCTCCTCAAGCTCGTTAAAAAATAAGAGGTACTCATCTATCTAGATGGGGGAAAAATTGAAGGAAGTGGGTCAAGTTTTTTGGAATCCGTTATGGTAGCAATTGTCTCCCTTGAACTTGGCACATGTTTGCGTCTCATCTTACAGTTGGGTAATATTATTGTCTCTAAGTTATACCAATTCCATGTGTCATTATACTTTTTCATTTCAATCGAAGAGTGCTCTTATTTCTGTCACATTATGTTCTTGGTACTTGTCGAGTCAATGTTGCCAAGTTAGTTGTCGTGCCTCATCATGTTCAAGAGAAGTTTCACTTCAAACCATCCATCTGCAGTATTCTTAATTTATGTTTCCTGTTTCAATCCATACTCATTCGATCCACCATCTCACATCACTTTCCTGTGTCAGTTTCATGTCGATGATGGGGGATACATCAAGGCCCTCCTTTGATGAGTTTGTTCCTATCGACTTCAACACATTATCCAAGAATTAGACTTAGAAAC
The DNA here is from genome assembly GCA_010110895.2 of Picea sitchensis. Lineage (NCBI taxonomy): Eukaryota > Viridiplantae > Streptophyta > Pinopsida > Pinales > Pinaceae > Picea > Picea sitchensis. The sequence continues at coordinate 7,455 of SNQJ01S0167355.1, read as the reverse complement.
TAGTTAGTACCTTGAGACTTTCATTCCTTAATGGTAGGCCTCCTCACTTACAACAATAGGTTTACATAATTGACCTCTGATTGGATGATTCCAGTAATGTTCGACCTCATCTCATTTATTCACATTCACTGGAATGTACTAGGGTACCTTGGGAGTCATTGTCTTCATTGGTGATTTCCCTCGCACTTGTTAATGGTTTATCTCAATGATCAGTAATCAAGTGGTTTCTACCATTTTCGACATCGAATCATCTATTGACATGGCTAGATTTGTACTGCATCAGGATCAGGACGAAGACCCTAGTTTGGGTGCTCAGTTTGTTGTGTTCTTTTCTCAGGCTGTCATGGAGATCATTTGAGCATGTAAAATATTTCAGTACAATCACCATACTGGAAATATTACTGATATATATATATATATATTGTCACATAGATCCACATTGTATTGATATGTGGCTATGTTTTGTCATCTCATAGCTCCACTGTGTATTTTTCATGGCTGCGATCAGTTCATGTCATGGAGGTATGGATCCATATTGTATATCTGGTGGTCATATCCTTAGTCGATATTTTCATGGATCTGCATTGTATTTGTTGGATGCCATGCTTTGATTCATCTTGTATTTTGAGCATAAGTATGCCTCCCTCGAAAATAGAACATATTTGTATATTGATCAATGATTATTTGCAGCTTCTTGTATGTTCTCCTACTCCAACACCCTTGCATTGAATAATTTGTAAAGTGTTTAAGCCATCCGTTTCTCTTCTGACCTCACAATTTAGGGGGCATCTATTACACACCAAAATTTCACACTTGAGTTTCATACCCTAAGTGTCGCAAGTGTCACAAAGTGACATATTCACCTTGTTAAGTGTCACATTCATTGTTGCAAGTGTTGTATGCACCTTACCAAGTGTCGCATTCAATTTGATAAGTTTAGAAACCCCTTGAAACCATGAGAACAATTTTCACAATCCCTAAGTCATGTTGGAAGAATAAGCCCTCTCATTTGACAGTCGAAACATACCTTTTCCTTGGAAAATTTGACCAAATTTGGGAATTTATGAAGGGTGGTGCCCCCTTTCCATGTTAGGAGAGTGCCACTTCATGGAATGGAGCCCCCTTTCCATGTTAGGGGAGTTCCACTTTATAGTATGGTGCCCTATGTTCAAATTTGGGGGAGCACCAATCTCGTTAGAGGGAATCATGGGTTCCTCCACCTCTTTATAAGGGCCAAATCTCTTGGGATGAGGTTGGTTGTGTTCGACCCCTATGATATGGCTTCATCTTAGGATCTGATCTTAAACTTAAGGAGCCATATCCTCAACCATATCCTTCATTTTCTCATGGTGGTTATGCCTCTCAAGCCTATATATTGAAGGTATTTCCAAGGTGAAGGGGGGAACAATTGAGGTATCAAACCTTTGATTCTAGAGGAAGCATCAACATTTTGATGTCAAGATTCATGCAAGGGCTGGACGAGGGGATCTTGGAGAAGTGATTGCATCGTCAATCATGCTTTGTAAGTTCCTTCTTTGGCTTTCCAATTAATATCAACTTGGCTTATTCCCTTCAAGTTCATGTGTTTTATATTTTCTTTTCTATTTTCGTTCCATTCTTCATAGATGGATCTGATTTATATACTCATCTAGAGTAGGAGGAAGAGTTCCTTTGCTAGTATTTGCAGGACTTCAATTGCGTTGAGGAGCTTGGAGATCAATCCCAAGGATTGGAGCATTGAGGACAAACATCACAACAAGGTATGCCATATTCTTCTTCTCTCTTGCTTGATTGATTCAATTAGATATATAGGGAAAGTAGTAACCGCTGGTTCACTTCTGTCTTTGGACCAAATACATGAGTCTTGTTTCAAAGGGAATCTTAGCCTGTCCGCATGGTAATATTTCTCACAGCACTAAGGAGGTGCGCTCTTCTTTTATTGTGTTGATGTTGCAGCTGTGAGCACTAGAGGTGCGCTATCCTAGTGCTAGGTTTTATATCTTACTTATGGCTCTTGAGAGATACTGAATGGTTGGACTTTGTGAATGGAATTTGTCTAAGAAATGTTGCTGGGTTTTTTCCCCCATTTTGGGTTTTATCAGTATAAATCTCTTGTGTTCTTTTTGTCTCTTGTTTATGCTTCTAATACTTTGGTCCAGGGGATCAAATTTTTCTCAAAAATCAAAGTGCTCAGAATTTCTTCAAAATGGACACGTGCATATGCCTCATCCTCACGATCCAAACACAACTTGAACGGGTTCAAACAAACGTCGTATGAGTGAGATATCATGTTCTGTCCATTTTTCCAAATATGCAAAATTTTGCTGACTATATAGTCCATACAGTCCGTACAGTGCTAACGTGGAAGATGACCGTACAATACATATGACTGTAAAATGACGTGGTAGTGATGAGTTGTCAGTTGGATGATGTGGCAGTGTTGAGCTGGGAAAGCTATGTGGTAGACAGGTGGATGAATCAGTTGTCATATTATTGGAAAGTAATATGGTGCCACATGGCCCAGTCGTGGCTTCCACGTGGCACCCCTCCAATGAATAAAATGTGGTGAAGTCCGCGAGGGTCGAACCCCCGACCTTCGGGTGGACACGCCAAGATTTTGGCAAGGCCTGGGATACCAACCCGCCCGTGGGTTGTTTCTTAACAGTATACCTCATTATTTTTATTTGAATTTAAGTTTGAGTATGGGCGACGGAGAAAAGGGCTTGGGCATAGCCCCAGCCCCCGATCTATATTACAATGCATGCGACCACACTTCATACCTTTGGTGCGGGGTTGATCTTTGGTGCTTAGCCCGGACGTCGCAGAGAAATTTCCATATGGCCACTCTATATGACCTAAGAGCATGGGAAGTTACAACTGTATGTGGGTTAGGCACTGGGACGTGGCCACATGCCCCCCATGCGACCAACACCTCCGCCCAAGGGGGCGCTAAACATGCTAACGATTCGACAGATTTCTCCGAATTGCAGAGTGCACATGTTGCTGGGTTTTTGGCCCAATAACGCTGTGGGAGCCGGGTTAGTTAGACATAGGTGTGAATTGGAGAACCAAAGATAACAAGCTTGAAGGGGAAACTTTTCAGGAGGATATCTTCTTCATATTTTGGCCAAACCAGGTGCAGAAAGAGCCCATCTAGGGTTTTTGGATGTTTTGGAGCCATTGGAGCCATCTATTTGGCATTGATAGCATGGTAAAGCATTGTTTTTATCACTTTGAGAAAATAATATAAGATATCCATTGGAAGTTGGACCATGAGGTGTATCCCAAGAGAGGGGTGAACTTCTTTATCATATGTTGTGTTATGTGTTTACTAATGGCTCTTTTTTTTTTTGGTTATTATGTGCATATTAAGTGTTAAAATTCTTTAATTTATGTTTTTGCAAATTAATCCTTTTGCCCAAGCACACATAATTAACACTTACAAAGAATTTAAAAGATACAAGTCTTCTTCATTTTCAAATCAAGTTGGTATCATAGAATAGGTTTTTGAAGACTTGATTGTTTGCAAGTGTTTTGTTTTTTGATGCTTACAAGGTTGAAGATCACAAGAGGAGAAGGTCAACATGTAGAGCCAAGTTCTCAACTGTCAAGAAGGAGAACTATCAAATCACCTCAAGATTCAAGGAGATATTCACCAAGTATGGCTCATGAGGAGAGTCATGGAACTCTTCCTTCATAGGAGGAAACTTTCAGAAAAGATTTCTATGATATGACTGGGATGGTGAAAGTTATGTTTGAAGAAATAAATGAAAGATTGCAAGGTTAAATATCCAACCCTCCAAAGGGAAATGGAGACAATGGTGATAAAACACCAAATAGAAATGGAGGGAATGGTGATTCTCCACGTCCTTCACCTCCATATTCCACCTATTATAGCATTTCACAACCACCTCCAAAGTCTCCAAAAGAACATGGTAAAATTCCTCTACAAACTCCTTTGCTTAAGCTTGATATTAAGTTTGAATTGCCTATGTACAATGGAGAGGTAAATGCTGAGAAATTGGATGATTGGATTCGTGAGATTGAAGTGTATTGTAGGATACAAAGGATCACAGATGATGAAACTAAGATTCAACTTGCCTATTTAATATTGGACAGTGCAACACTCATTTGGTGAGAAGCTAAAACTCAAGAGGACATGAAGAAACATGGTAAAGTTTTATCCTCTTGGAATGATTTTATTGTTGCACTTAAAAGACAATTTTATACATTAGCATACATACATAAAGCTATTATGGATTGGAAAAACTTTAGACAAGCTAAAGGGAAAAATGTTCAAAGCTACACTCAAGACTTTAGAAGAAGGGCTTTGATTTTGGGTATAGATTTGTCTTCTCAAGAAAATTTACTCAAATATATTGGAGGATTGCATAGTTACTTGAGGCACACAATACTTATGTTTAACCCTACAAATCTAGATGAAGTTTGTGTACATGAAACTCATTTGGAAGCAGGAGGGAGGCATGAACCTCAAGAGGGAAGAAATAAACCTTTTGTTCATGGAGACAAAGGAAAGAATAAGTTCAAGGGAAATGGAAGAAAGAATTCTTCAGTCAAGAAATAGGGAGAGAAAATTGCATGTAAACATTGTTAAAAGAATTACCATGATGAAGACCCTTGTTGGAAACTTCATCCTGAAAAGAGACCCAAAAATTTCAACAATAAGGGGAAACCAAAGACTACTGCAACCGTACAACATGATTTAGGTTCTGATTTGGGTGATGAGACAAAGATTACAACCATGTGTTTTCAAGGTAAGGACTCTATTGCAAGTACTAGTTCTTCAAGTAGTAATAGCTTCAATGAAACTCAACAAGAAAAAGAAAGAATAGAGCTTTTCCACACAAGGGTGATTTCAAAACATACCAAGATAGATACTCTTTTTGATACCGGATCTCAAGCAAACCTCATATCTGAAGACACTGTCAAGAAAATAAAATTGGGAACTAATCCACACCCTAACCATACCCTCTAAGATGGATATGCGACAATTCTAAATTGCAAGTGACAAGAAGGTGTAAACTTAGATTTTCCATCACTGCAAATTTTATAGATGAGGTAGAGCTTGATGTTATTCCTTTGGATATCTGTGGTATTGTGTTGGGAAGCCCATACTTATATGATAGGAGAGCCATATTTCAGCATCACGAGAACAAGTATCATTTGTTTAAAAAAGGAGTTGAGTACTTTGTTAGAGCAAATACAAAGAAGTTGAATTTGTCACTTGTAAATGTTGGACAAATGAAGAGATTATTCAATGCTAGTAAGAATTTTGTCCTCTTGATGATCAAGCCCAAATACAATGTTGAAAAAGAAGATTTCCAAGGTTGTGATGCAAAGTTGAAATCTGATTTATATAAGGTTGTTAACCAATATGGTGATATGTTTCAGGAACCAAAGGGATTGCCTCCAAAAAGGGCTATTCAACATGAGATACAATTGCAGCAAGATTGTCCTCTTCTAAACATTGGTATGTACATGATGTCAGCCATGGAGAATGCTGAAATTAAAAAACAAATCCAAGAGTTTTTGGACAAAGGGGTCATCATGCCAAGCACTTCTCCATGTGGATCACCAATTGTTTTAGTGCCAAATAAAGATGGTACATAGCACATGTGTGTATATTTCAGGGCCTTGAACAAGATTACGGTAAAAAATTGTTATCCTCTTCCTAGAATTGATGATTTGCTTGATCAATTGAAAGATGCTAAATATTTTACTAAATTGGATTTGAGAAGTGGATATCATCAGATTAGGATTGTTAAAGGAGACACTTGGAAGAAAAATTTCAAAACAAATCAAGGTTTGTTTGAGTGGATGGTAATGCCATTTGGACTTTGCAATGCTCTTTCTACATTCATGAGAGCCATGAATGATGTTTTAATACCTTTTCTTGATGATTGTGTCATTGTCTACTTGGATGTTATTTTGATATTCAGAAAATCTCATGAAGATCATGTCATGCATTTGAATAAATTTATGGATGTCTTAAAGAAAGAAAAATTATTTTTGAAGATGTCCAAATGTGAGTTTGGAAAGACCTCACTTGTTTACTTGGGGCATGTTGTTGGAGGAGGAGAACTGAAAATTGTTCCCTCCAAGGTCAAAGTTGTTTTGGATTGGCCAAATCCCAACAATGTGACAAAGGTAAGAAGATTTTTGGGAGCAACCCAATATTGGAGAAATTTTATTGCTAACTTCTCTGCAATTGCAGCTCCATTACATGCAGTGACAAGCATCAAGCAAGTTTTCCAATGGGGAGGCAAGCAACAAAAAACATTTGATGCATTGAAGGAGAAGATTAGTTCATCTCCAGTTCTTGCACTTACATATTTGAGACAACCATTTGAGATCCAAACCGATGTAAGAAATTATGCAATGGGAGTAGTCTTGTTGCAACATGGTAAGACCATTTGTTTTCATTCTGAAACTTGTATTGGTACAGTGATTAACTATCCTACTTATGATAAGGAGTTGTATGCTTTGGTGAAAAGTGTGAAAAAATGGAAACATTATTTGTTGGGAAAAGAAACCATCATTCATACATATCATCAACCATTGCAATACTTACAATCACAAACGAAGTTGCACCAAGAAAGGCACTTCATATGAATGGGTTTTCTACAACAGTTCCACTTGGTTATAAGGTATAAAAATGGAATTTATAATAAAGTTGTTGATATTATTTCTAGGCCTATTGTTAGTGATTCAATTATTCTTAAGAAAAATTCTATCATGCATGAGAGCTATATTGAACAATATGCTTTAGATGTTGATTTTAAAAAGGCGTATGAAACTTTGTGTCATTCTAACCATGATGAGGAATTGGATTACCATGTGCATGATAAGCTCTTGTATCATCTTGGAAAGCTATGTATTCCACAGGGAGAGAGAGTCAACATCATAAGGGAAGCTCATTCTTCTCTTATTGCTGGCCACTTTGGTGTAGGCAAGACAACGGATAATTTGCAAAGGTATTTCTATTGGCCTAAAATGAATGAAAGTGTTTCAAGATATGTAAGAGGATGTTATCTATGTGCTACAAGAAAGCCTAGAAATGGAAAGTTGGGTCTGTATACTCCACTTCCGGTTACTTCTCTTCCTTGGGAAAGAATTTCCATGGATTTTGTAGGAAGTCTACCTATGTCTAAAAAAAATCATGATTATCTTTTTGTTGTGGTTGATCGTTTCAACAAAATGTGTATTTTTATGCCTTGTAAGAAGCAAGTTACAGCTAAGAAAATGTCACATATGTTCTTTCTGTTGATTAAGGTTGGTTGTCATTGATTTCAACCCTTGAAGAAATACCTATATCACAAAGTATGAAATCCAAAGTGGTCCCCTTATGGTGAAATCCCTCACGGGAAGACGCTTTGCAGATTGAGTTATCCTAGAAGTATGGTTAGAAAACCCATGATTATTTGTGGAATAATG
>SNQJ01S0167353.1:17150-38039 GCA_010110895.2 Picea sitchensis | reverse complement strand
CTTTTTCAAGGCGTTGAGTACTTTTCCTGATGTTTTTCTATGCTATATTGATGTTTGGTTCTTAACACAAGATTAATGCTGGAGAGTCCTTTGATAAACCTCAAAGAGGCCCGAGCTAGGAGAGGTGAGAATATAGAACTCCTTGGTGGTACCATAGCTTAGCACAGGGGTGGCCTGCTGCCGAAGTGACTGAGCTTGCAAAACCTATGGTTAGGTGGAAAGGAAACCACCCAAATTTAGTTGGCTGACTACATCTTGTAATAGATAATTATTCCTTAAGCCCCGTGTATTGAGCAGGGAAATTGGATGGATTCTTGTGAATGTGCTATATCTGTGCATGCTTGAAATTAATGAAATTAATGTTGGTTCCTTAGTAAGTTCTTTCATTTGAATGACCGTGTTTAACATGATTCCTCATATTTGAACAATTTTGGAACTGTATATTTGAGCTTCCTGTGTGTGCAACAGAGTCTCTGCAGTAGCCTGATGTCTGTGAAGAAAATAAAAGTACATAAATGAAGAGATGGATACCAATATTTAATATAAATGGAATACTACAATAATGGGATGTTGAAGACCAATGAAGGTCGATAAACCTTGTGTTGATTCCCCTCTCCTTAACACAAATGGTTATGGGGAATAAAATATTCATATGAGTTCCAAATAATAGGCTCCGTGCTCACTGTAAATGGAATAGGAACCATAAGCCCTGCATAAACCTCTTATGTGGAAGTTTAAGGGTTTTGGGATGTAAATATTCATTCGAGGAAGGAGAAGAACATAGTAGTAGTTTCCTAAGTAAAGTGAAGGCCAAGAAGGCTCGGTAAAAACCTTGGAAAATATTTAGAAGTTTCCCTTGAATGGATAAGTCCAATTTTCAGGCTGTAAACATGAAGAAATCATGTGTGTGAGTCGGGATTTAATGCAACTGTTGATTTGTCTTAGTGGATATATCCTAACCCTTATTTGGACAAGGATATGATTCCTGGAAAGGATGTACCCTGAGTCAATAGGAGTCGTTAGATCCTCCAACGAGATGTCCAAGAAAATGATGGACCATAGATGAGAAATGGGAGTCTATCAAAGTGTGAGGTCATAAGGGACTCCAATGGCGGTGACTCCGAGTTAAAGTGAGCCATTGATCTCTCAGAGTGTGCGCCATAAATAATTGTGGTTGTTGATGTTGTGTGTGAGGGAAAGGGTTCTAGCCCTAAGATCCATGCCTTACCATATAAGCACGAAGAAAGAGAAGATGTTTCCCTAACAATGTGGTGTGCCAACATAGCAACTTGCATGTCCTTAGGAGTGAAAAGTGTCACTAGATGAATGGGTGATGAATTAGGAGTGGTTTTGGAAGGCTATGAAAACTTTAGGGCGTCGGTGGTGATCTAGACCATAAAATATAAAGATGTTAGATATCGACCATTGATCTTGGAGGAACCATCAGAGTCAATGGTTGGAGTGTCCTCCGTTAAGCCACTCCAATGAGAAAGGCTCAAGGTACAATCTGGACCATTAATCAAAATAAGGTGAGATCAGTTCTCGGTCGTATATCTATATAGGGTAGCATATAATTGAGGTTAAGAGGGAAGGTGACGTCTTGCTGATAGGGAATTTCTATGCACTAGAGGGTATTACGTGGTAGCTTGTATTTGGTCGAAGGAATTTAGAGTGGGTCCCTATCGAGCTCAAAAATTTGAATGGGAACTTAAATTATCGAGTGTAGGATCCATGGGCGGAGAGATATCCATCGTTGATCAAATATTAGGTTGTTGGAATGATTGTGCATGGGGTTGATGAGGGACTCCGATGACAGAGCTCCAAGAACTAACCCAAGCCATTAGATCTACTGGAGTCTCTACAGGAAAGGATATGAACCATCAGATCCAGAGTAGTGCTTTTCATCGGAGTTTGGTACTTGGATTAACCTAGGACGTCTAGGTGTAGGCACTCTGATGGTAAGTCTCTGAGGGGTGATTTTGACCATAGATTAGGTAGAGTACGAGAGGAGACCTCATTCGCAGGATCTATGATCCTTCCTGAAGGGAAATAAATGAGTACGATGATGTCATGATGATGGGTAATACCAACATGGAAACTTACAAGTCCCTTAGCATGACGCATGGCGATAGTTGATTGGATGATGGGCTAAGCATGGACCCCGTTGGGCGATAACAGACTTAAAACTTTTCTTTAAATAAGGGCTCAAGAGGATGATGTGGATACTGCCACATGTCGAGCATAAAAGGTGTCATGTGGCATAGTGATTTGGCACATGTAGGTGATATTCTGTGGGAAATATGGATGCCACATGTTAGGTGGAGATGGTGGCACATGTCATGTAGATATGATGCCATGTTTCAAGAAGATTTGGCACATGTAGGTGAAAATATGAGAAAATCTGGGTCATTCGTCAAAGTTTGAAAGGTCGACAAGGCTATGTGGTGGTCAAGAACGTCGACAATGAAAAAGGAATAGGTGATGTATTGAGAGTCGTTGATCAGTGGTGGGTCGGAGTTAATATCCACCGTAGATTTCCAAAGAACCATTTATAGGTTATAGAATGGATGAATATGTCATGAGTGACGTCACATGCCAGTGCATCTGGAGGATGACAAGTGTCGACACCTGGTTCTTCATAAGGTTAAGGGTGGGCCCTATTGGGTCTAGACCATTGGATGGTCGTTTGCAATCGCCAAACATCATATATAAGGGAAGGCTTATCTGGACCATTCGTCATAGATGAAAGGTTTGGAAAGGATATTTGTTGGCTAAGAATGCCGACGAAGATGGAGGCATCGACACTATTATGAGGATCATTGGATCCGAGGGCCAGTGAATATGGTTCATTGATCTAGGCATAATGTCATTGGAGAAAAAAAGAATGGAAAAATGGGCACTAAGCATTGTGCCCTTTAGAATATCCAACTCAATTAGAGTCATTGGATGAGAAGTGTGAGGACCGTCAGATCTAGAATAAGCCCGACTAGTCATCATTAGAACTTTTGGTTAGGTCTTTGTAACCCATGGAAATAAAATACCGACGACGACAACTAGATTTTTCATGGGATTGGAACTAGGGTCCATAGAACCGTGTGTCCAGCACCACATTGGAGCCATGACTGTGCTATGTTGGAGCCATGTCTGTGCCACATTGATTGACACTTAGGATAGGCATCCACGTGGATGACACATGAAAATGAGTTTGCACCCGACCAATGATGCCCGAGAACTTTGAAAGGCATTAAATTTTGATCTAGATATCGGTTTTGAGCATGATGACAGTCATTGTAAATATCTTGATGAACAAATGATGATGGTACCCTTGAGAAGAGGCTTCAAGACGATTGAGGAAAAAATAAATTTAATACCCCATCCCTAAAAAGGGTACTTAAGAGATTGGGTGTGTTACACATGATCATCACCAGGAGGGCACACTTACCTTGGGGTCATCACCAGGAAGGAACCACACATGTGCATGCATGAGATTCCCCTCACTCCACTTGTGTTATCCAGTTAACTAATGACTACATGGCCAGTTAACTAGGACTAGGTGGTAGTTTACTCCATTTTTTTTGGTGTCTGTCAAAATATCTCTAGATCACTACTATGGTGCATTAGTTTTCTCATGTAGCTTATATCTATTGTAAATTACTCACTCTTTGAGTGTGGATTAGTTTGGAATAATGGTTAATACAATTATGTGTGTGTGTATATTACAAGATTTGTGTGAATTACTACTAGATAGAGTCTCTATCTAGGTTTCACTCCAATTCTACATGGTATCAGAGCCCACAAGTTGCTAGGAAGAAGGGGCACAAGTACTCATTTGTAGGTACAAAATATTGAATAAGTAAAAAAGAATGGAATTACTTTCATTGTCATCATTTCTTACGCCATACAATTAATTCGATTGGAAGCCAAAGATTATTCATATTCTTAGAAGTAGAGGCTTATATCAAATAACCATGGAAACATAAGAAGATCTTGGTTTTACCAATGAGAAAAATAATTTTCTCTTTAGACAAGATATGGCTTTCAGACTTATCTGCATGTCTATTTCTCCTTAAATACAATCCCATGTTGTATCACTCTCAACTCCAAATGAAGTATGGACCAAATTGGAGGTCATATTTGGGATAAAGGAAGATTATAAAGAATACATGATGGAGATTGACGAGACAAAGACAACAAAAAATCCACTAGAAGAACAAGCTTCTCGACTTCTTTTTTAAGCATATTTAAAAGATGTTTCATCTTTCCATTCAAATCATATTTCATATATGATTTCTATATCATACTAGGAAGTACATGAGAATTCATGTCTCAATCTAGAACCAAGACCTAAATGGAAACAATCCATCCTATCGAAATTTGGTTATCTTGTGGGTGATCTTGTCGATCCTAGAAGGACGAGACCCCAATTTGAGGGAGATCCACATGCTCTCATAGCCATAGAACCCATGGGTGATTTTAGGAACCCCTCTAAATTTATATGTATAATAAATGGGAAAATCCCCATGATACATAGGAAAAATAAAAGGCTATTTTATCAATAATATAATATGTATATATAATTATTTGGCAAACCTTTTAGTCAATTATATAATCTTTTAAAATCTTGGCAAATCTTTTGTTGAATTATTAACTCTTGTAAAATCTTGGTGAATATTTCACCGAATTATAAGTCTTGGAGATTTTTTTTGAAAAAGTATAAAGCCATATATAATAATAGGAAAATGCATTCTTTAAACTGTAATATACTCATTTTACATCTTTGGAAAAATAAACAAAATTTGTCCATCCTCTAGAAAATGTTGCAAGCATTAGGGGTTATGTTTGTCAAGGTTCTCATTGTACACTCTTGCATATCCCTCTATTAGTTTTGGTGATATTTCACCACAAAGTTCATATGTGTTGATCCTGACCACCACTTATGTCAAGCTTAGGATATATTAATTTTTCCTCTACCACTTCTATTATGGATTCTTTATTATTGATTCATTGATTATGAAAGGACCCTTCAAATAAGTTCATCATAGGATGTTCTTAAATAGGAGTGCACACAATTCTATCCATCAATAAATCCAAAAGTATAAGAATATTGATAGATCACATTCCATGCATGAATTCCTCTCTAATCATCCATTTGTACTAAAAAAAGACCCATTTCCAAGGAAGAGAGGCCTCTTTTTTCCCTTATATTTTTATTGTCTTATATAAAAGTAAAGGGACACATAACTTTATAATAAATGTTGGGCATATATTAGGCCTTATAAAAAGAGACAATCTCAGTTAGACTGCCATAATTCAACATGAACAATAAGAGATGTATATTAAGTAATGACTATTATGTTGATGTTTGGACAACATCGGGAAGACATTCTTCCATATTAATAATTAATAATATGATTATTAATTATTAAACAATATTATTAATGTAATAATATATTTATATAAGGTATAAATATATATCATAAATAATTATTTATGATGAGTGTTCCATATATATTTATTATTCAAGAGATGCATCCTTTCATGGATGGTCACCATATGTTCTATATATGGAACACTCATCATTGTAATAATAAATATTCATATACAATATCATCTCTTATGAAAAACCAACATGGTATCAGAGCCCGACTGGGTTTGACTCCTTCACGGGAGGGCCCAGGAAAATGAGAGTAGAGTAAAATGTTGGGAGTGTTAAATTTATGGTGTTGTTACAATCTCTATGTACAACATATTTATTTTTGCACTCCTACCTAAATTATAGAAATAATTCCATAAATTATGGTGGGAAACAATTTATAGTAAAAATATATAATTAGAATTCCAAAAATTATGGTGGGCAGTAATTTCTAGTAAAAATGTCTAATTACCTTCATATGAAGAATGTACTGCTTATTTAATTCTACCTTAATTTATGCAAAGAATCACATGAATTATGAAGGAAAAATTTAACAAAGTCAAATACTATGTGGATGGATTATAACCAAATTAATGTTAATCTTTGAGGTATTCTCCAACTATTTATAAGAAATATATTTAAATTTAAATTTATTTTTCTAAAAGATGTGTCTATTTGTATTACTATAAAAAGATACTTGAAAGACTCAACAATAGACACACGTATTTTTTCTCTCTCACACGTGGGAAGTGATCTAAGGAAGAGACGAAGTTTCTAAGTAGTTGAAATTTTCTGAGTGTAATTACTTAGTGATGTTCTAGAGTTCACTAAAGAGATGTTTTTTGTTGTTTTTATTTCTTGTTCCGGGTAGGTCACGAGTAATAGCTCTTAGAAGGATCCATAATGACGGCCGTAGGAAGAAGAGGAGGTCATCACATGCAAAGGGAGAAGATGAATCCGAAGAATATATAGCCTCAAAGGGAGTTAATCTTCATAGGGAGCACGCAGACTCAAAGTGGGCATGATCTAAGAGAGAGTCAATATAGTAGAGGCAAAGTATATAAAAGCCAATATTGTAAGCCATGAAGCAGTGTGGCTTTAGAATTTTCTTGCAGGACTTGATCTAAGACAAGAAGCAGTGAAAAATGCTTTGTAGTTGAGATCACATGAAGCTTGTGTCAATGTGTTGATGTGGTGGTTACCATGATGCTGTTTTCTTTGGAAAATGGAAATATTGTCACAGAGTCACAGAAGGGAGCAGTGAGGCTCTAATACGTGACTACCAAGGAGCAGGTTGCAGATGTGTGACCAAGCCACTATCAAGGACAAAGTTTGAGTACTTTGGGGACAGGCTTGGCATGGTCCCTCTTCAGAGGGAGTGTTCTCATACAACATGAAAAAGGGATGACATTGAGATAGGTGGAATTCATATAGCATGAAAAAGGGTTGGCATTGAGTGTTCTCATCCAACATGAAAAAGTGATGGCACTGAGACAGGTGGAACTCATACAACATGAAAAAGGGCTCACACTGAGTGTTCTCATCCATCATGAAAAAGGGCTCACACTGAGTGTTCTCATCCATCATGAAAAAGGGCTCACACTGAGTGTTCTCATCCATCATGAAAAAGGGTTGGCACTAAGACAGGTGGAACTTATCCAACATGAAAAAGGGCTGGAACTGAGTGTTCTCATCCAACATGAAAAATGGCTAGCACCGAGACAAGTGGGACTCATCCAGCATGAAAAAGGGTTGGCACTGAGTGTTCTCATCCAACATGAAAAAGGACTGGCACTGAGATAGGTGGAAATCATCCATCATGAAAAATGGTTGGCATTGAGTGTTCTCATCCAGCATGAAAAGGGGATAGCACTGAGACAGGTGGATCTCATCCATCATGAAAAATGGTTGGCATTGAGACCGAAGGTACACATGATGAGGTAAAAATGTATTGTGAAGTAATGAATTTCATGGTGACATGTTGAAGCTATTTGAGAACTACCCATAAGTAATATTCATAGGTAATCTTGGCATAATGTAGAATGTCTCCCTTGTTGAGAGGGAGTGTTGAATTTAGAAGCATCGAGTATACATTATCTAGAGTGGTCATGTTGATTTGACTGAGGAGAATGGCCCAGGCACAATCTTATGGACTGGAGGTGCTTGAGGTGCAGAATGTCTCCCTCGTTGAGAGGGAGTGTTGATGTTTGGAAAACATCAGGAAGACATTCTCCCAGATTAATAATTGATAATATGATTATTAATTATTAAACAATATTATTAATGTAATAATATATTTATATACGGTATAAATGTATATCATAAATAATTATTTATGATGAGTGCTCCATATATATTTATTATCCAAGGGATGCATCCTTTCATGGATGGTCACCATATGTTCTATATATATGGAATACTCATCATTGTAATAATAAATATTCATATACAATATCATCTCTTATGAAAAACCAACATATTTCATCATGTATATCTATACCTGATAGTAATACGATGCACAATCAAAGTCCTATCACCCATTTTAAGCCCATTAAGGGTAGCACATGCTATGTCTGTCACTTGATTCTACTACATACTGACTCCCAAAATTGAGTTGTAGAAAAGTAATGAATAAATTTAAATGATCCAGAATTATATAGAAATATATTTTTTCCATGTGATACAAGCACCAATAAGCATACCTCTTTCTTAGTTACATGAAACTCTCCATAACATGTGCATTATTAGCAAAAATTATGTAATGATTTTTTTTCAATCTTGTTTATCAAGCTTGTTCTTGAACTTTGATTTCAAGAACGATAGTGCAATACAAATTCTCTCATCCTCCATATTGGCTACATGAAATGCTCTTTTAGTATTGGTGTCAAAAGTATAATTGCATTGGAGAAATGTTGGTCTCATGCTAATCGGTCTCTTATGATGAACACATAGGAACCTAGTGCATAGAACATTTGTCTCTTTGCTTAGCTAAGTAGAGCTCATTTCTCTGTCTAAATAACCAATAAGTCTTTTCAAAGAAAATATAAATAAACATAGTAGGTCCTGAAAGGTGAAGATGCTTAAGTCATGCCACAAAGTGAAAAGAAATAAAAAACTATTTCCTTGAACCATCAAATATATATAAAGATAATAGTAATAATTATGGAAAACACATTGAGTTCCCAGAGACTAACCAAAACCATATATTATTACTAATACCATATGTTTGTCAAATAAACATGATAAAAATACGAAAACAAGTTTTTTTTACTCAACAAAGGTCTTTAACTTTAACCCAAACCCTTGACTCAATGGAAATCAAATGAAACCAATCATGCCACAACAAAGGCTTTAGTCAAACATCAAATGCAAACTATAAGCATTCAAGGGACTAACACAATTTTTAAACAAAATAAACCCAAAATTTCAAAATTGACAAAATGTTCTAAAATGCAACAAACAAACAAACCATTAAAATTTACCAATATATTAGAGCTAGACATAAAATAAATTTCATCTACTTGAATGAGCCCATTCTTGCTTAGCGGAAGTCTTGTTAAATTAGTTATTTACCCTTTAAGACTAGGACACTATCTATTTGAAGAGATAGGTCTTAACTTCATCAAATTCCAGCTTCAATTCCTCTCACATAAAAGAAAGAGACAATGTAATAGTTAAATATGAAAACATCAATCTTAAAATAACTTGCACCAAGGAAATGTGGTTGTAATGTTACAATGAAAAATGCAAAATATAAAACCGATTTTTACCTTAAATGCTACCTCAAATTGACATATAATAATCTTGCTATGATAAAGAATTTCCTACCTACTCCAAAAATAGAGGAAATGAATCACATGAATCACATCATTTGTGATATTCCATTCACTATTTCTTGCACAACCAATGGAACATTTATACCAACTTTGACTTCAAGAATGATAGTGCAATAAAAATTCTCTCATCCTCCATTGGCTACATGTAATTCTCTTTTAGTCTTGGCATCAAAAGTATAATTTCATTAGAGGAATGTTGGTCTTATGATAATATGTCTCCTATGACGAACGCATATAAACATAGTGCATAGACCAATTTCTCTTCATTTAGCTAATTAGAGCTCATTTTGCTTTCTAAATAATCCATAAGTATTTTCAAAGAAAATATAAAATAAACATAGTAGGTCCTAAAAGGTGAAGATGCTCAAGTCATACCACAAAGTGAAAGGAAATAAAAAAATCTTTCCTTGACCCATCATACATATAAAGAAAATAATTATAATTATGGAAAAAACATTGAGTGCCCACAGAATAACCAATCCAGATATTAAGCCTAATACCATATGTTTCTCAAATAAATGTCATAAAAGATGAAAAAAGTTTTTCACTCAGTAAAGGTCTTTAACTTTAAACCAAACCCTTGACTCAATGGAAATTAGATGAAACCAATCATGCCACAAAAAAGGGTTCATTCAAACATCAAACAAGAACTATAAGCATTCAAGGGACAAACACAATTTTTAACCAAAATAAACCCAAAATTTCAAACTTGACAAAATCCTCCAAAATGCAATAAACAAAAAAACCATTAAAATTTATCGAGATATTAAAGTTAGACATAAAATAAATTTCATCTACTTGAATGAACCCATTCTTGCTGAGTGGAAGTCTTGTTAAATTAATTATTTACCCTTTAATAATAGGGCACTATCTATGTGAAGAGATAGGTACCAACTTCATCAAATTCCAACTTCATTTCCTTTCAACTTCAACCTCAAATTGGCAAATAGTAATCTTGCTATGATAAAGAATTTTTGACCTACTCCAAAACTAGAGGAACACCAAATCACAAGAATCATATCATTTATGTTATTCCATTCACTATTTCTTGCACCAACAATGGAACACGTACACAAAAATAAGTGTCCCCTAGGCCCTCATATATATTGGATTAGATCAAATATTTCGATATATCAATTTATCAGTTCTCATCTTGGTGCTCATTTTCTTCATTTTAAACAAGGCCTTCTCCAGATGGACTATCATTATGAGCCTCCAAAGAATTATGTTCCATATCAAGTTCATTAGAGAAATTTGTTGTCTTTTTTCTCCCCTTCTATCACAATCCGATTGCCAAAGAGATAGTGCTCTTTCATATGGAAAATTAGTAATGTCATACTTTGTTACATATAATATTAAACATATATCCATATGTTTATCAAGCTTGTTCCTCGCATTTGACTTAAAAAATGATAGTGTACTAAACATTCTCTCATCCTTAACTGATGCCAAAATCATGGTTTGAATCAAATCCACTAATTTGAAATATTCTGATATGTTTTCTTGTAAGAATTGGATAGCAACTAAAATAGTCCATAATCTTGTTATTGCACCATATTCTAGAGGATTCTCCAAAACAAAAAAATGATTCTACATTGTTTCAACGAAGTGTGTGGCTTGTTGAAACAATTTTGATTTATCTAAAATACCTTCAACATGTTCTCCGTGTATCTCAGCTTTCTTGAAAAAGTAGTGCACTAAAGTATTTAATTTTTCCACAAATTTACATTTTAAAGTAGTTTGACATTTTTATTGTTCCAATATTGAGGGTACACCACAAACATGGCCTCCAACAATTCATCTCGAAAAAATCATTCTCTTATCTTTGATGATAGTGATTTTGCAATTTCTATCAAGTTGTGTCTCATTGAAATGACAACATTTTCGAATAGGTCTTTTAACACATGACACTCTTTGGTGCTTCATGTTGTCTTGTCAATATAATGAAAAAGAACCATATACCCATGCACGTCCATGCATAGTATCCCTTTTTCATCAAACTTCAAAAAAAATTCAGTATTTTCTATATCAATGATTGTAGTCCAATTTGTAAACCATGGACCTACAAAAGACTCTGATATCATATACAAATTATCTAATGAAAGGCATGCAAATTTTCTTGTATTTATGTATTTTGAAATATACATTGTGTGAATTTGAGACATTTTCACAAGGGCATTCATTTCATCTAGCATAAGAAGAATTCCAGCCAATGTTAATAATGTCTCTATGTCAGTTAGTCGAAAGAGAAGATCTTGAGTTCTATCTACACTGAAGTGATGTTCGTACATCACCCCTACCAATGACTGGTACTCATTAAATACTATTTGAGCTAGTACATTCAATGAGATCCATCTTATATCAACATATTTTAATAACTTGTTTCCATTTGTAACATCATCAACAAATTTTTTTAACTATGAAAATCATTTGGGACTACAACAAAAGTATGCATAAGCCTCTCGTATAAGATCTTCGACTTTTGAAACCGATGGAAAATTTCTTACTATTTTAAATGAAATATTCATCCTATGAGACATACACTGAATACTCAACATATACAGTGAAGCTAATAGTTTTAGTTTAACACAAATACCTTTCCTTTGTCCTTGCATTACTAATGCTCCATATTTTCTAACACATAACAACCTTTTTGCGATCATTAATGTTGGGTATGTGTTATATTATTTGCATGAGTAGTAGTGTCTGAGCGTATGCGCTAGGCACACGAGGGGGTTAAGAGCATAGGGGTTCGAGTGGTATGAAAAAAAATTCTACTGGTGCATTTTTTTTTTCTGCGCTTGCAGGTTGGATTATGTATTTAGGTGGTTTTTTGGCGCATGGTTTCTTTGCCGATGGTTTCTACATCGGGACTGCATTTTTTCTGCCTCGGGACCGCATTATATTTAGGTGGTTTTTTGGCACATGGTTTCTTTGTTGATGGTTTTCTATTTACGGTTAAGGAATTAGGGTTTTGGAATAATCCAGGTCATTGGGTTAGGGTTTTGGATGTCGCTGGCTCCTATATGCATTTTTTATTGTAAACATTGTAACATGATGAATAATATAGAATATGCTAGTTTTCCCGGTTTGGGTTTCCAGGGGAAAAATCTCTGTGTAATGTTTTTATTTGACATTGTATCTTTTCTGTTCTTTTTCTGACTATCTATTTGCAGTCGATGTTGTACAAGGTTAGAATTTACAATTAAATCATCCAAACCACCAATTTCTTTCAAAATATTAATAACAAGTTCATAAATGTTTTCAACTGTAGAATTCTCCCTCATTTTATGAATCCCAAGTAGATAGGAATACCTAATATAGTCATTAACCATATAAATACTCATGCAGATCCATGAAGTATTATCAATAGTTGTAACCTCATCCAAAGACAATGACAAAAACCTAGCATTTGCAATCATCTCTTTCATATCATCATTTTCTACTTGAGCTATATATTTTGCCCATTCCCAACCACTAGTTTAATACCAATGAGAAGATGGAAAGTTTGACATTTGAAGAAAATATAGATATTTTATGTAATCCAGATAATCTGTCATAAGACAAAATTTAGATAAGATGTGAAATACAGTGCTTAATTGAATTGTCTTGGATAAAAAATTTCCTTCCATTGTCTTTCCAAATAGAGACGTGATGGTTCCTCCACTTGCCTCTAGTTTTTCCTTGTTAAATATTTATTATATTCATCGACATATTTGACATGTCGACATTCCTCGGAAAATTTTCATCCGACAATAGATTTCTCCTCGCCATCTACAATTTTCTTTTCATACACCTTTCCTACATGCTTCTCTATTATATCTAACTTCATCTGAAATGTTGTTGGCATGCCAAGTTTCCAACTACATATATTGCATATAACTTGTGGTTTCTCTTTCTCATTTTTTAGAGGTATTGGTTCAACAAATGGAAATTTTAAGACCCAATACCACTGGAAGCCTCTCCTTATGTCCCATTGGCTTTTTTGTCTTTTTCATGAATTGAATGTGTTCTTTTCCAATGAAATATTTTTGACATTTGTACTGCCAATTTCTGGTGAAAAATACATTTATCTCACTTTGATCACCAAAGGAACATATTCCCTCATCTATTATTTCGATATTACATGCATTCTCACAAGATTTGACATCTCTTTTAGTTATAGGTTTCTCAAAATAGCTCGAAGCATGAAGAGAAATTGGATCCTTGGATTGAGGTCTTTGAAAGTATGATGATAGATCATTTTGTCTTGAAATTTTCTTCCCACGATCAATGTTTGACATCTCAATAAATATTCCACAATTGAAATTTCAAACCGATCTAGAAGCCAAAAGTGAAACATGCATGAGAAATAATATAAAATTATTATAATTCCTACCAAGTATAGAATATTTGTATGTATTTATATTTATTATCTTTTTTATGAAATCAAATTATCTGAGAAAACATACACCCAAAAAGGAGAACCTCCAAATCCTTACATGAATACCGGAAAATAACTTAGGGTGTATAGTAAGAAAATACAACATAAATGCATCCAAAAATAGAAGCTTACCACTACCTACAATGGCAATGGAAAGAGTAGTAATAGTGTAATATCACCATAATTAAAAAATACAAAAAATATTGTTTTCCCTACTGACATGATGCCAATAATTACCACTCTGTTTAAATTTATCCTTGAATAAAAAAAAATTAAAATATAATAAGTTATTTATGCACTCCCACACTCCATAGCCACATCACATGACTATTCATAGTGCTCAAACAAACTCTAAACATCTAAGGCCTGTTTAACCAACTAACTAGTAACTACTCTATAAATTACATTTGGAAAAGAACTCTAACAACATACTGAGTTCTAAGACAAACGGTCCTAAACCTGAATTATTTTACCAAATGCAAATACACAACACTTGTTGATAGAAAATATACCATTGGTCTTATAAAACAAAGCATTGTACTTCCATCACTTTAAAATAATATGTTATAGTATCATTTTATTCCAATGCAGAATGCAAAGATGAACTAAAAATTTAGTGAATTGTTGTCCAAAGTATGACCATGTTAGTGGTACTAATGATGATTATACCAAATAAGGTTGGGACTTGGGAGGATGTGAACATATTCTAAAGCACTGAACAATCTTACCATTATATAAAAATTTATATTGCCTGGGATGGGTGACTTAATGGATTGTTTAATTGGTACCAATTATTTCTCCAAGGTATATTAACAGTGGATATCATCAAATTTGGATTAAACAAGGGTATGGGGGGGATTCCATTCAAGACAAATGATGGATTATATGGGGTTTAATTATTCTTTTCGAATGCATCCGATATGTTCATGAGGTTGATTACAAAAGTATTGAGGTTACGTATAATTAATTTCATTGTGGTTTAATATGATGGTATTTTGATCAAGACTATGGAAGAGCACTTGCAACACTTGAAGTTAGCTTTTGAGGCATTGGGGAAGGATGTATTATAGATCAATTTGAAAAAGTGTGCATTCTTCAAGGAGGAATTAGTATACTTGGGATTTTTCATGTCAAAAGAAGGCTTAAAAATGGATGGCAAGCATGTAAAGGTGATCTTGACTTGGACCACATAGTGTAGTGTCATAAAGTTGAGAAATTTTCCTAGTATTGTGAAATTTTATAGGAAGCTCATAAACAAAATTAGTTTCATTTGTATACTACTCATGGAATGTCTGGAAAGGCACATTTTCAAATGGATTGGTGTCATGAAATGCGATTTTGTAATGATGAAGAAGAAGGTGATAGAAGCCTCAATTCCTATTTTTTGGGGTTACAATCTGCCCTAAACCTATAGGGGAATATTAATGGTGTCTTCACATTTGGAGTATAATTTTGACTAAGATATCATAGTAGTGTCTTATCAAATTCAAACTTGGATTATTTGGCATGTCATTTTTTTTTGTGAAAGTGGCTAAGATGATGTCTAGGTGTTTCTTGTGTTCCATCAATCCCTAATTAGAACAAATCTCAAAGAAATTTACAAAATATTTTATTCATAATGTTTGGAAAGTTTTTGGTGTCACGATTTCTAAAGGGCGTGATCTAAACTTGGTAATGTCATTAATGAGTTCGAAACATAATATTATCCCTTTTTCATGAATTCTTAGAAATATATTGGTGTGTTAAAGTGTCCAAAGGGCATGCTGCAAAATTGTTAGCATTAGGATTTATTTTTTATAGTCATCCTATTGGTTACCTTATTGTCAATGCAAAGGAAACATGATTCATCATTCTTTAAATCTAACACCACTTATATTGTGTAAGGACACTTGCTAGGAGCAATGATTTATGCATCCAAGAGTTCTTCAAAAGTCATTTTTTCTTGGTGGACTTCAGCAAGTCTTTATTTTGGCCTCAAGAAAATGATTGTAGCAATATGAAAAAATAGTTTTGGGTACATTGGTAGGTTTGAGCTCAATGATATATTCCATGCCTCTATCAAGAGATAACTCTTTGTGAAATCTTTAAAAACAACTCTATTTGTAAATTAGCTTGGAAACATCCAAAGTTTGGTCAACTTATATTCGATAGAAGCAAGTAAAAAATCCTAAAGCGCCATTTTCTTATAGTTTATCCATGTGTTTAGAACCCATGGTATTTTAATTTTTGGTTTTAAGGGCCTTGATAGTGTAATGGAAATGATAGAAGAAATTTTCTCTGTGGTAGACAATGTACACCCTAAGGGAATATAACCACTCAATTCCAATGAAATCAACATATCATATGTTTGTGGCATAGAATTCATCTCTAAGGATACACTACCCTATGTGTAACTCGACTTCATTGACCACTATGTCACATTGGATTTGTTTGTGGCTTGGAACATGGATGAAAAGCATTCAAAAGTATCCAACTGTAGATTCATATATTTCATTATTGTCAAATATATTAAGGTGCTTCCATAATTTGTTATTTTTAATAGTAGCAAATAATTTGAGGGGGCCTTGACCACCAATACCAATGATTACGATTAGTGATACAAAGGGCTCCCATGTTTCTTTGGGTAGAGGGGTTTTGTTTTGAAATATAGACTCAATTGAGTGTTTTTGATGTTGAGTAAGTTTAGACTCGAGATTTGAGTAAAAGTTTTGCATATTTTAACTATAAATAGTTTATCGGAATTTCAACCCTTTAGATCAAGGTTGATACCAATGTCCACTTGGATTTTAACTTTGAAGCTTAGGTAGGTTTTAGAGATTTGAGGATTATCTATTTCTTTCATTTATGTTTCAAAGTTATATATTCTTTTCTTAAATGTGACTATATACTTTTTAGGCTTATATATTCACTTCAACTCTAAAGAAGAGAATTCAAATATTCTTATATATATTCGTATAACCCATTTTAAATCTTGGATGTGACTCTTTACTTCCAAGGCTTCTACATTAACTCTAAAGAAGAGAATTTAAATATTTTATTATTTCTTCATATGACCTGTTTTGTATGTAGTTGTACTTTTTTCAAGTACTCAAAACTTCTTTGTATACTTCTTTTGGAATAAATGTATTAGTTATTGCATAGTGCATCCCAATCACAATTTAGCTCATTTGGTTAGGGCTTCAACAAATTTGTTGAAGTAGGCATTACAACTCTTTTTATCCATATGACTTTCCATGTATGTGTTATGACTTCTACATGTTGAAGTGCAAGTTGTAATTTGTTACTTTCATTCATCTAATATGCCATCTGAATTTGAAATCAGAATTACATTGCTAATTGTGAATCTCAATTCTGTTGCAAAGTCATCGTAGTTGATATCGAGGTCATAGGAGTGCTTAGGGGTGATGTTTCTTCTTCTAATAATGTATATATATATCCTTCACAATATCTTGATTTCAGTTCCTCCAAACTAATCGATTCTATTGTGCACCTCACTTGATGTTTATATTGAATCAAGGGTGCCCGCAGGGGTGTAGACCGATTGGCAAGTGCCGTGTAAATGGAAGGAACTATGTAAAATGAGGTCTCAAGGTCGATTCTCACCCCGATTTACCCGAAGGGCGTGCTTGCGGGCGGTGCGTTTCTCCCTAGGGGTTATAAGGCAGCCGGCAGGATTCGACCCCGTGTCACACGAGTACGATACTGCCGTTGTTACCGATTCCCCTAGTTACAAAAAAAAATATTGAATCAAGAGTTATAATCAACATTGATGAGTTTACACTGGATCCTATCAAGATTAGTGTCATAATATTATTTAAGGATAGTGATGATAAGGATGGTGTCATAATATTATTTAACAATAGTGATGGTAAAGATGGCGTTATTTTTAATGAATGGATATCTAAATTAAAGATGATGGCATTATTTTTAGTGAATGGATCTCTAAATTAAAGATACATTATTTTTAATGCATAATTGAATTTGTTAGGATATCTAAGTTAGAGATGGCATGTATAATTGAATTTGATATACAAAGTAAGATGGCATAATTCCATAATTTTGAGTGATGTTAAAAATATGAAAACAAAATGAAACGGTTTTTATGAAGGTTGATGGTGAGTAAATATTTCAAGGTTTGACGTAGATAGTCCAACTCAGTCCCCAGCTTCTCCTTGCAATCTCACTTTTAATTTTTAGTTCAAGCAAACGCATTAATGAGGTACTCAGTTAATTAGCATGTATTACTATATTAATATTCTCTCAACATTGTGTTGTGTGCATCCTTGATCATTTTGTAAACCTATAATGGCTATTTGGCCTCCATAATAATCAAGCAATCTTGTGTGATATTTCTTTGATCTGTTGTGTAACTATCTTTGGGTCATCTTAGCGCTGCACTATTAGTTTTTGGTTTGTTTTATTGTTGCCAGCCTCTGAATGTGAGGCACATGGAGCCTCCCCTCAGAATATACATTAGACAGTATCAGAGCATGGTCTTGTAGCCTGCTCGCTCACACTCCTACCCAATGGATCGTGGATTTTTTCAAAGATAGATTTTACCCCCTCATATCTGTTGATCGCTCCTTCCTCGGCAGCCCCTTAGGCATTCTGGTTTTGCGTTGCACTCCTCTTGCCATCCACTAGGCCGCGACTGTCAAGACTTTTCACACTCCAATTCAGTTTTTCAGGCCTACGATTTCTAAAGTCGGATTTCAGTGATGGTTTCAGTTTTTCTAACAAAGTTGACGTCCATCTGACGTGCATGCGGCCTCACTCAGAAATCGAGCAGAGTTTGATACAAGACATGGCTTATCTTCAGTGTTCCGGACGGGTCAGGTGAATGTGTTCAGGACGGGTCACGTGAATGTTTCTCGTGCGCATGGTGTAGCTGCTTTTCTCAAACCCTATGTCAACTACTTTTCAATAACACCATCTACTCTGCAATGTGTCACAGTCTAGAGGCTCAGCTGATTTTCACCATTTCAAACTAGGGTTTGGACGGGTGGACAACCCACGTCTGTATTATTCAGCAATGTGTCACAATCTAGAGGCTCAGCTGATTTTCACCATTTCAAACTAGGGTTTGGACGGGTGGACAACCCACGTCTGTATTATCCAGCAGATCCACCAGTGTAGGGGTTGAGGCGAAGCCACACATAGTAGATTGCTCACCAGCAAAGATTTATTTTCACTGATGACACGTGTTCCTGGATATCTTTCACCTTCCACTCTCAGCAATTGATCTGAACACGTTTTAGACAGTGATCACCTTCTTATGGGGCACCATAGTGTCTCTTCGGCTCTCATCGTAAGTGTGGACTTTATCTCATCTTTTAGTTAGTTTATTTTTTACATAGTTTTTCATCTGACAGTTCAAGTGGACACTCCACTCATCATTAAGTATAACAAAAAGATTTGAAGTTTATTTAAATTTTTACATTTTTTCTTCTTTTTCAATATCTTTATTATCTTCATCATTTTATTAACTTCATTATATTAATTCTTTATCTTTTTATTCTAATCTTTTCATCATTTCCTTTCTTAATTTGACTAATTCAAGCTCAATAAACTTTCTAATGGTCTCTTCCTTCTTAACTTTCTCTTCAAGTTATATCCTTCTATTTTCTCTCTAGTTACTCAAGGCTTATACACTAATCTTTTTTATTTCTTTATTTCATTTACATACCCTTTATTATTTTATATGGTATTAATATATCTTATTACATTATCTTGGTCTTCCCTTTTCTATTCATTTTTAACCTACCTTCACTATTGTCATTATTGGTTGTTCCATAATATTATATATTATAATACTATATATAATAGTATCAATCTCTTCCTTAAATTATACTTTTCCAGCTAGTCTTTAACACCTTAATTGGATATTAATAATGACATTTCTTTCATTTTTCATCTTACCCTTTATCACATTTTCTTTTATTCTTAACTTCTAGTATAATAATACCCTTCCAACCAATTCAATATTAACCATTCTTTACTAGTCCACTTTATTATTTCTAATTATCTTATTTTTTGTTGGTGACATGGATCTCCAGATTTTGTTAATCTCCACTGCCATAATTTCTCAACTACTTTCCAACTTCCGCATTTAATCCTTCTTCCCTCCTTCTACATTCTTCTATGTATCTCGACTCTTCTACTTGTTAGTGTATTCGTGAAGCTTCTCCCGTCTCTTAAAAAATGACTATGTTTTTGTAAATGAATGCGGATGCTGGATACTCTGTTTTTGTAAATGAATGCGGATGTTGGATACTCTGTTTTTGTAAATGAGCGCAGATGCTGGATACTCTGTTTCTGGAATGAATGTATGATTCAAACAACAGGCAATATATAAGCTCTGTTTTGTTTTAATTGCTTAGCTAAAAACTGTCATTGGGTTCTTTCCTCTTTTTTTGTAGGAATTTGGGCATTTTGTAAGTAGATGTTTTTTTTAACCACCAAAGTGGTATTAGAGCAAGGTTAATGGTATTTGATGCTGTCCAAAAACTTGAAGCTGTGGAAGCTGATGTTGAAGGGGATTCAAAAGAATCTGAGCATTGAAGAATGATAAAGCTATAGACTTATAAAGTGTATAGAAGGTTGGAGAAAACAAGTAGCTGCTGTGTTTTTTTTTTGGAGACTTTATTGCTAAGTACAAAGGAGGTGTTAACCTGTTGCAAAGAAGGTTTGATAGAGATTGGAAAAGGAAATAGAGGAAGAACAGTAAAAAGAGGCAAATTTTATTTAAAAAAATCATGGCAGGAGAAACTGGAAGCATTTTACAACCCCAGATTCCAATTTTTAATGGAAAAAATTATGACTATTGGAGTATAAGAATGAAAACCATGTTTTGTTCCCAGGATGTTTGGGATTTGGTTGAAAATGGGTTTCTTGAACCAACAGACCAACAAGCTTATCAGGCTCTTTCACAAGCTGAGAAGGATTTGTTGAAGGAAAATAAGAAGAAGGATTCCAAAGCATTGTTTTTTATTCAACAGGCAATGGAGGAATCAATTTTTCCTAAAGTAGCTGCCGCTACAAGATCAAAACATGCATGGGAAAGTTTGCAAACAACATACCAAAGCACAAGCAAGGTAAAAACAACAAAATTACAAATGCTTAGAAGGGATTTTGAAAACTTACAAATGAAGGATACAGATTCAATAGATTCATTCTTCACTCATGTAATGGCAATAATAAATATGCTTAGATCATAT
>SNQJ01S0167353.1:0-17140 GCA_010110895.2 Picea sitchensis | reverse complement strand
CCTGGTTATGAAGTTTTGGGAGAAGAACATAAGGTATACAAACTGAAAAAGGCACTATATGGTTTGAAACAAGCTCCTAGAGCTTGGTACAGCAGGATAGATTCTTATTTTGTGAACAATAGGTTTAGCAAGTGTGGCAATGAACCAACTTTGTATGTCAAAGTGAATGATGAAGGAGAAATCTTGATAGTGTGCTTGTATGTAGATGATTTAATATTCACAGGTAACATGTCAATTAACTCATTCAAGGAAGCCATGGAAATAGAGTTTGATATGACTCATTTGGGGCTCATGAAATATTTTCTTGGGATAGAAGTAACTCAAAATGAACAAGGCATTTTTATATGTCAAAGCAAGTATGCTAATGATGTGTTGAAGAGATTTAAGATGGAAAATGTAAATCCAGCACCTACACCTGTTGCATTGGGCTTAAAGCTTAGCAAGAATGATAAAAGTCCCAGTGTTGATGCAACGTTATTCAAGAGATTAGTTGGCAGCCTTATGTATCTAACCGCCACAAGACCAGATATCATGTATGGGGTTAGTCTCATTTCTAGATTCATGGAGAAACCAAAGGAATCACATTGGAAAGATGGAAAAAGAGTTCTAAGGTATATAGTTGGAACAAAGAGCTTTGGAATTTTGTATGCATCTTTAGATAATTACAAACTAATTGGATATACGGATAGTGACTCGGGAGGTAGCATGGATGATAGAAAAAACACTTCGGGGTATATCTTTCATCTAGGATCGGGAGCTATCTCTTGGGCTTCAAAGAAACAACCAATTGTGGCACTCTCATCAGCTGAAGCAGAATATGTTGCAGCCACATCAACAGCTTGCCAAGCAGTATGGATGAGGAGAGTACTTTCAGATTTGAGGCATCCACAAGAAGAACCTACAAAAATTTATAGTGATAATAATTCTGCAATCGCTTTATCTAAAAATCATGTCTTTCATAAACGAAGCAAGCATATTGATACACAATACCATTTCATTCGAGAATTGGTGAACAATGGTGACATATATCTTGAGTTTTGCAGGTCCAAAGAACAACTTGCAGACATTTTCACAAAGCCTCTTGCAAAGAATGTTTTTGAGCATCTCCGGGAGGAGATTGGTATTGCAGACATACATGGCAGTGAAGATTAAGGGGGAGTGTTGGTGACGTGGATCTCCACATTTTGTTAATCTCCCCTGCCATAATTTCTCAACTACTCTCCAACTTCCGCATTTAATTCTTCTTCCCTCCTTCTACATTCTTCTATGTATCTCGACTCTTCTACTTGTTAGTGTATTTGTGAAGCTTCTCCCGTCTCTTAAAAAATGACTCTGTTTTTGTAAATGAATGTGGATGCTGGATACTCTGTTTTTGTAAATGAGCACAGATGCTGGATACTCTGTTTATGGAATGAATGTATGATTCAAACAACAGACAATATATAAACTCTGTTTTGTTTTAATTGCTCAGCTAAAAACTATCATTGGGTTCTTTCCTCTTTTTCTATAGGAATGTG
Organism: Picea sitchensis; assembly: GCA_010110895.2. Taxonomy (NCBI): domain Eukaryota; kingdom Viridiplantae; phylum Streptophyta; class Pinopsida; order Pinales; family Pinaceae; genus Picea; species Picea sitchensis. The sequence continues at coordinate 15,623 of SNQJ01S0167353.1, read as the reverse complement.
GGCATTTTGTAAATATATGTTTTTTTTAAATCAACATCTTTTTGTACTTATTTAAATAACAATTTTTTCTTCATCCTAAGTCACTTTTTTATCTAGTAATATTATATTTATTTCATATCCACTCATTTATTATTTTGTCAATTTTTTAAAATTATCTTAATCCCTTATTATTTTTTCAACATTTTGTTCTTTATCTCAACAGTTATTTTTTACTTTATTACCTTTCCATTTTTTTAAATACAAATCCTAGGCATTGATTTCTTACTTTAAAGCTTTTTGTTGTTCTTGAAGATGGGATTGAAGATGGGATGATGGGTGGAATGTGGTGTGGAAACTTTGGACTTTTGGAAAACTATGTACACAGTGCTTATCCATAAATACAATGTCCATTTTTTTGTTTATAGACATTTTCCCTAACACTTTATTTGCAAACATAGCTCCATGGTTATTGCGCGATGTAAAATTTCTCTGTAATTTCAAGTTTACAGTATTCTAGAAATATAGTTTCTGATCTTTTTAGAATATTTCTGCTTTCTTTTTAGTTTACACATTTTAATCTCTGTATCTTCTGAAATATTCTCAGAAGCTGGAATATTAAAACTATTGGCTCGGTGAAATCCTAATAGTACGCAATACTTAGTCCACAATGGGCTGCATAATCCGAACATAACACAGCCTATGCGAACTTTCTTCTGTATAAAGCTAGGAGCTATCCTCTGCATTTATTGACATATTGACGAGTAAAAGCTTAAAAAACCCTAAATATCCAAGGAAGAAAATGAAAAACCTATATTAGAGGACCTAAACAAAGATTTTCATTACATTATTATTGTTTGAACAAAATTGTGTTCTGGTAATTTTGCAGATAATCATTAATATTTTCAATTTTGAAATGTTCACAAGATCTTTGTATATCATAAATTTTAATTCTTCTTATAATTTTTTCCTTGGTTGGATTTGGAAAGTCACTTTCCATAAAATAAAATGGTTGAAAATCAGAATCCCACCAAATTTGCGTTACTCATGGCCAATTATATCAAAACAAATAATGCTTACAAGACTCAGACTATAGCTGATAATATATAATTGCTGACCAGAAACTACACGAATAGTTCAGGCTTTTCAGGGGCTGGAGTAGTATCCCTAGGAGCTTTTCATATAATGACTCGAAGAATTACAATAGAGCGGGTGTTTATATGAAAACTCTTTAAAAAAGACAAATTCCCTTAAAAAAAACAAAAAGACTGAAACAAAAAAAATACAAATGCCACCTTCCATTAACCTGATATTATGTGTAGTGTGACTCATTTGAAGCCCAGAGAGAGCGGGGGAAATGTCCTTCAAAATTCATCCAAGAGTTGCAAGAATGTGTGTGCCTCTACAGGTCTTGATAGAGGATTCAATGTCAAGGTTGAGTAACGAGTTTATATTTGAAAGTATGTAACATGTTGAATTTCAAGCCTTTCTCATAATTTATAAACCTTGGTTTTTGTAAAAAAAAAAAATAAATGGAAGGAAATACATGCTAGGAATTGGAAATCCAGGGGAAAACTAAAAATCTATGGGAGAAATCATTTCCTAAGATGTACCATTTATATTTTTTAGTTTAATATTTGAGTTAAAATTTTTAATTTTCTTAAAAAATATTTTGATAAAAAATTTCCCCTTCAAAAATTTAAACCATAAAATTTCACTCATTTGTGAAATTCCGCCCCTAAAATTATCTATGATAGAACCAGTAATTCCCATGCATTGCTTCATGGTTTTGACATCTTATTTTCCGAACTATGTAGAAGATCGTATTGGAAAACTGCCATGAATAAAGGGGATTTGGATCACCTTCTTTCCTATCATATCAAGTGGATAGATCGAGACATCTCATTAGTGCATCTACTTTATCATATCCATACATACATCTACATCTTCAACAAATATTCATTGAGCATAAACATGGATATTTGCGAGGTCTCCTTGGAGTGAAGGACACAATTGCCTAGTAGTTGTCCTTCTTATTTTTCAGCATTGTATTTTGGGGGGGGGTGGTTTCCCATGAGGTTTTCCCTCTTCTTCTTTTTCAATGTTCATTCATTAGATGGATTGTAAAATGGGTACCTAACATCGCTTTTTGTCAAGACATATTCCTCATTTACTCCCTAGTAGTGTTAAGGGGGGTGTTAGAGATATTACACACCCACCTAGTATTTCTTTTCCTAAGTTTATTATTCTATTTTTGAAATTATTTGCCGGATAATCCACAGTAGTTGTCATTGTGGATTATCCGACAAACAATTTCGAAAATACTCACCACAAAAATCTGAAAACAATTATTATTCTATGTTGACGGTGCCCCTGATCAGATATATTCTCCACTAGATGAGGGTGCCACATCATCTTCATTCATTACTTAGTTGCACTTTAATTAGACTAGTGGAGTAGAGTCTTGCATGGCAACCTCAGTATTATCACCTAGTGTTGCATTCTCCCCTCAAGACCATCACCAAAGCCACACATGTGCATGCTTGAGATTCCCCTCACTCCACTTGGGTTATCCAGTTAAATAATGATTTCAAGGCTAGTTAACTAAGACTAAGTGGTAGTTCACTCCGTTTTCTATCACTGTATGTCAACATCTCTCTAGATCACTACTATGGTGCATTAGTTTTCTCATGTGGCTTATATATGTATTGTAAATTACTCACTCTTTGAGTGTGGATTAACGTGGAATAGTTGTTAATACAATTATTTTCTCTCTCTCTCTCTCTCTCTCTCTCTCTCTCTCTCTCTCTATNAGAAATCATTTCTTAAAATGTATCATTTATATTTTTTAGTTTAATATTTGGGCTAAAAATTTTAATTTTCTTAAAAAATATTTTGATAAAAAAATTCCCCTTCAAAAATTTAAACCATAAAATTTCACTCATTTGTGAAATTTCGCCCCTAAAATTATCTATGATAGAACCAGTAATTCCCATGCATTGCTTCATGGTTTTGACATCTTATCCTTCGAACTATGTAGAGGCTCATATTGGAAAACTGCCATGAATGAAGGGGATTTGGATCATCTTATTTGCCTAGTTGTTGTCCTTCTTATTTTTCAGCATTGTATCTTGAGGGGGGGGTTTCCCATGAGGTTTTCCCTCTTTCTTCTTTTTCAATGTTCATTCATTAGATGGATTGTAAAATGGGTACCTAACATCGCTTCTTGCCAAGACATATTCTTCATTTACTCCCTAGTAGTGTTAAGGGGGGTGTTAGAGATATTACACACCCACCTAGTATTTCTTTTCCTAAGTTTATTATTCTATTTTTGAAATTGGTTGTCGGATAATCCACAGTAGTTGTCATTGTGGATTATCCGACAAACAATTTTGAAAAGACTCACCACAGAAATCTGAAAACAGTTATTATTCTATGTTGACGGTGCCCCTGATCAGATATATTCTCCACTAGATGAGGGCGCCACATCATCTTCATTCATTACTTAGTTGCACTTCAGTTAGACTAGTGGAGTAGAGTCTTGCATGGCAACCTCAGTATTATCACCTAGTGTTGCATTCTCCCCTCAAGACCATCACCAAGAGGGAACAATTGCCTTGGGATCATCACCAGGAAGAAGCCACACATGTGCATGCTTGAGATTCCCCTCACTCCACTTGTGTTATCCAGTTAAATAATGATTGCAGGGATAGTTAACTAAGACTAGGTGGTAGTTCACTCCATTTTCTATCACTGTGTGTCAACATCTCTCTAGATCACTACTATGGCGCATTAGTTTTCTCATGTGGCTTATATATCTATTGTAAATTACTCACTCTTTGAGTGTGGATTAACGTGGAATAGTTGTTAATACAATTATTTACTCTTTCTCTCATTCTTTTCTCTCTCTCTCTTTTGCAATATTTGTGTGAATTACTACTAGCTAGATTCTTTGTGTAGGTTTCACCCAAACTTCGCAGTCCAATGATTGCCATCCAAATGGGTGGTGTTGATGTTGTATTAGGGGTCCAATGGTTACAAGCATTGGAAATAGTGGCCCTTAATTTTCAATATCTTTTCATGATATTTTCCTTAGAAGAAAAATAAATTGAGCTTAGAGGTATCCAAGAGAAACCCTCTAAGGTTATAAGCTCTAATAGCATGAAAACTTTACTCAAAAAACAATACCATGGTGTAATTACACAATTTTTCTCTCTAGATGTTCAAACATCTACATCCTCTGCTCCAATGGATCTCCAAATAGTTATTAACAACCATTCCAAGGTATTTGGAGAGATGCCTAAGGGTATTCCACTTGCTCGAGATCATGACCATGCAATTCATTTGCAACCAACAAATGTACCACCTAGCATTAGGCCTTATAGGTATCCATATGCATAGAAGAGTGAGATTGAGTGTATGATCCAAGAAATTTTATAGGTAGCTAATGGTCCCAAGAATAACAACAATTATTTATTGTACCCTTGGTCTCCTACTTTACTTGTCAACTCAAGGTTCATACAAACTAAATAGGTGCTATGCATTGTATGCGCAATATGCAATTTTTGGTAGCAAAGGGTCGAAAATGATCAAAGGATAGAAATGTGCAGGAAATCAAATGAAAGAAAACAGTTATGAACTAATTTGTTTGAAGAAAACACACCAATTTGAAAATACAACTAATCTAAAGTGAATGAAAATAACTTATTACACTGCATCAAAGATTACTAAATCGGGAAAGTTAAACTGAAGAAAAATATGAATCTAATATGAAATTATGATAGAGAATTGTGATAGAAGTAAAGCTATAAACTATGACAAAAAAATTGTTATGGAAATGAAACTACAATAATGCATGAACAAAGCAATCTAACCCCGTGATCATTATTAATATACATGTGATTTTATTGTTTGTTGATTCTTTCAGGAAAATAAGATTAAACTAAGTCAAAATATGAAGCTAAAACAAACCTACATGAGATTCCTACAGGAACTGTGCATTTCTACAGGATCTGCATAGTTTTTATAGGATACTCCTACATAAAGCAAAATGAAGTCTAAAAAAGTAGTGCAAGTGTTTAAAAAAATTGACAAAGATAGACTATAAAATAAATGAAGTGATCCAAATTTATGAGCTGGATGAAATGAAACACAAACCTATAACATTAACACAGAGATAAAAAGAACAATAACAGAGACACAATGAAACTTAACTTCTGTTCAATAAAGAAATCTGATGAAATTGTAAAATGCAAAATGAAACAATCTTGCTCGAATGATGGTAGCTAATCTCTGAGAAGATCTGTGGCGGCTACTCACTTTTTCCTGAGCACATTATAGTGAGGCCTCCAAGATTTTTTATCATCAAGAAGTAATCAGAAAACCCTAGACATCCAAAAACCTAACCCTAGGAGATGAAGAGCCAAAACTCATGTGGGCCCCGATGGGGTAAGTTGGTACATCAACTTCTCGGGGTCGTAACTTTTGCATACGATCTCCATTTTAGGTGTATGATATCTCGTTGGAAATTTGTATCTGAGGAATACACAAGTTTCTCTCAAAATTGGAATACATCCATATTTTGATTGTGGAGAGCCCAAAAAACACTATTTAGGGCCTCAAAACAGCCCCGAATGTTTAGGACCCGAAAAGCTAAAGAAAAAAATTGCCAAGATGAAAATTGTATGTGAGCTAGTTGGAAGAGGTGGGTGGCCACCAATATCCACCTGGATCAATCCTCCCCTCTTAGGAAGAAATGGTCTCCATTGCGTTGAGTCCCCCCATCAGATGATGAAATTTCTGCTAAATTTGGCCTCGGATGAGCCACTTGCCTTGGTGCAGGAATTGCCCCACTTTGACAACACGATAAAGATGAAGCTTATGTTGGCAAGTACTCTTGACGTGTGTGTCCACGATCTTATTAGTGGATCCATGTTCCATGCGGTCAGGGTTGCGCTATGTCAGTGTCAACTATTCTGCGATTTCTTAGGTGTCCAATAATGGTGGAAAGTATGGTCGAAGGAGGTCCACATTAAACACTGGGTGCAAGCCAAGGAAGGGGGGAATGTTGAGCTCAAAAGAAGTGTCACCCAGAACATTGGTGATGGTGTAAGGTCCATAGTGGAGTGGGCGAAGCTTCCAATGGGGTCCTGTAAGGCGTTCTTTTTGCAAATGCAACCAAACTTTATCCCCCACCTGAAACTTGTGTGGCACCCGATGTTGATCATGGCACTACTTGTACTTGGCATTGGAATTCTGTAAAATATCCTGAACCTGTTTGCAGATGTGTTGGATTCATTAGATGAATTAGGTGTATTCATTCAATGAACCAGGTGGTTTTGTTGTCTTTTGTTTGAGCATGGGACGATTTTGCCTCTGTGGACGCAAGGGGTAGTGAAACATCCATGGGACCCAATGGTTGAAATCCCAACCCAACCTAAAAGGGGATGTGGTTGGTTGAGCTATGTATGGCTCTATTGTAATTGTGTTGAACATAGGGAATACTCTCATCCCATGTGTGCGTATGCTTGGAATTGTACATGCAAAGATATGCATGATCATCTTATTGACGACCTCAGTTTGGCCATCCGTTTGGGGGTGGAAGGAAGTGGATTTGGTGATCTCAATGTCCATCCATGACCAGAGGATCGACCATAATGTGCTAAGGAACTGATTGTCCCGATATGAGACGATGGTTTGTGGTATCCAAAAATTTACCCACACTTGTTCAAAGAAGAGCTTGGCAGTGGCCTTTGTTGTGATGCTCTTCTTACAGGCAATTAGAATCGCCATCTTGGAAAATAGATCAACAACCACAAAAACACAGTCATTTACCTACTTGGTTGGAGGAAGGCCTCACATGTAGTCCATCGAGACAGATTCTCAGAGCCTGTCGGGAGTATGAAAAGGGGTGTACATGCCTTGTTTCTTAATGGCTAGTTTGAAAATGGCATAGGTCGTGCATGACCTGATATACTTGCTTACATCCTTTCAAAGTTTTGGCCAATATAAATATTGTTGCAACATTTCCACTATATTTTATATGCCAAATTTTCCTGCCACCCAAGTGTAGTGAGCTTCCCAAATTAGCTTCACTCGCTCGCTTGATGGGACGCATAGATGGCCCAGATGGAACAACAACCCATCCTGAAGATGGAAATCAGTGACAATTGTGTTTGTGCCCAACATATGGTAGGTAGTGGAGACGAAAATATCTCTCTCATAGAGTTGGGGCCATCTAGAGGTCTCATGTCTGCAGGAGAGTAGCATCGTGGTTAGTGCTGCAACTGGAGGTCAATTGAGGCAGCCACGGACGCATTTGGTGTTCCTTGTCTTATACTTGATGTTGAGATGGAATTGTTGCAAGTATGTGGACCACTTATGATGACATTCATTATGCAATTTACCTTGTGTCTGCATGAACTGCAGAGACTTATGATCATTGTGGATGATTGTCTCCTTCTCAAGAATGTAATGGCTCCACTAGTGACAGGCTTGTACAATGGAGTACATTTATTTGTCATAAGTGGGGTAATTATGAACGATATATGATAGTGTCTCACTATGATAGGCCATGGGATATCCATGCTAAGTGAGAATTGCACCCACAACATAGTCTAAAGAATCTATCTCAATCTCAAAAGGTTGCTACAGGTTGGGTAATGAGAGCACAAGCGTTGATTTAAATAATCGAGTGCTTTTTGTTGTGAATGGACCCACACAAAATTTACCTTACCACCACCCCTGGTCACTTGGCTAAGGGCCCATGCAATGTGGGAGAATCCCAACATGAACCTGCGATAGAAATTGGCAAGGCCTAAAAAGCTTTGAAGCTCAGTGAGTGTGTTTGGGGATGGCTAGTCATGAATGACATGGATCTTGGCTAGATTTACATGCACCTCATGCTCATCAACAATGTAGCCTAGGTACTAGACCTTGTTCACGTCGAAGGAGCATTTTTCGAATTTTACATATATCTTGTGTTATTGCAGAGTGTATAGAACCTGCTGAATATGTTGCAAGTGTTCCGCCCAAATATTGTTGAAGAAGAGGATGTCATCCAAATACACCACCATAAAAGAATTGTTGAAAGGTCGTAAGATATGGTCCATCATCCTCGTGAAATTTTTTGGGGAATTTATCAAGCCAAAGGGCCTGACCAACCATTCAAAAGACCTTCTTTGGACTTGAAGGTAGTCTTCCATACATCGGTCTTCTCTATTGGGACATGGTGGTAGTCGGACTTCAGATCAATTTTACTGAATTATTTGTCCCCCTTGAGTTGGTCAAGGAGATCATCAATTTAGGGAATTGGGTACTAGATCCTGACTGTGATTTTATTTAGGGCCTGATAATCAAAGCAGTGTCACCAGGTACCATATTTCTTCTATACAAGCACAAATAGGATTACACAAGGTGATGAGCTTGGTTGGATGTGCCCCTTTTCTAGCAGCTCTTGGATTTGACGTTTGATTTCCTCATTTTCTAACAGAGAGCGATGATAGAATGGCCCATTGGGTAGTGATGCATCAGGGTTCATATCGATTGAATGCTTGACCTGACAGTGAAGAGGTACCCCAATGGGTGAAGAGAATATGTCTTTCTATTCTTCCATGACCTTATTGAGAAATACTGAGAGGGGGGGTGAATCAGTATTTTGAGCAATCAATTGATTTTCTCTTTTCTTTTACTGAAAACCTTAGGCTACTTTGTAGAGACCAGCTATTGTATAGTCTTAAGAAAACAAGAGTGCATCCAGAGATCTTATTATGAATTTCTTCATTCATCAGATGTCTATTAAGCAGTAATTTAATGCAGTAATAACAAAATAAACCAACACACATGAATAAGACACATGAACACCAAGATTTAATGTGGAAACCCAAATCAGGAGAAAAACCACCACCGTCGTTGTCTCTGTCTTCAATAGTTATTATTAAAAAAACATTTTACAACATTGTACTAGTGCAGACTCATACTAGTACGCAGGCTTCTACCTGCAGAAGGCTGCAACCTTCTCTCGTTTACCAGCCTTGCCTGGAAGAGAGCTTCAACCCCCTGAAGATAGCACCAATTTCTGTTGGTAGGATGCTTCTACTGAAGGGTTTAACCCTCAGACTCACTGCTGACCGCGTTTCATCAATTTTCACACTAGATCAGGCAGTTTCAACCCTGGATTCACATGTGTTCTATGCGCTGGCCATCATCTTCTTTTAGAAGAGACAGTTCTAGCATCTTATTAAGACTTGAATCTGAAAATCACATCAATACACTATTTTCTAATGGCTATGACAATAACTGAAATTATCTCGAAAGGAAACACAAATCCACTGACTACAAAGGCAGTTGCAAAATCCTCCTAAACACACATTAAACAAGACAATAAACCTGAAGATGATTCCTCCGCTCTCGTAGTTGCTAAACCCACAGCCGAGAACTCTCTATCATTGTAGATCTTCCACCCACTACCACAATGAGGTTCCTGCCTCCTCAAATCTTTTCTGCAGCCTGCACAAATGACCTCAGCAACCTGTAATTGTGCCTACTGTCAGAAAATGGCCTCCACGTCCTCCAAAAAGGACCCCTGTCACCTATCACCGTCCTTACTGTCCTACTTTTCTTTTTCGTATCTTTTGTAGAAAGGGCATTGACCCCTTCTTAAGCCCATAGGTCAAGGAATCGTTCAACGCTCATCGGGTCCCATATTTATTGCTCGGGGGAAATCGGGCCCCTTTTTAAAGTTTGAATTAAACCTACGCGCACCCTTTTTTTAAATTGGGTTTCGACATTCCTTGTGTTCAAGGTTTTGTCACTTACAAATCCCGATCCCCAAAATCCTTCGTGCTTCTGACACGCGTCCCACTGAATGGACAGTTCAGATTCCGCATCGAGGTTTCCTCCCCGATCCTTCGTTCACGGGAATACCGATTTGACGATTCCTGATATGCTGGTCCTCTGACGGGCCTTTGACCTGCCACCTATCCTCCAGGGTGGCCCACACGCTATCTGCTTTATCGGGAAATCATGTATCGTGATTTCGCGATGTCTGATGCACTTGTTCACGGGACTCGCGAAACTCCGATTCCCGATTCTCCGATGAAGCACCTGCCACCTGTCTTCCAGGGTGGACGGTCCCTATTCCTCCAGGATTTCGAGACTTTTGATGTCTCGATTCACTTGTCACCAAGATCCCCGATTCTCCGATGAACAAAACTACGACGATGTCTGATCCTTTTCCACCTGACCTTGTAGATGGATGGTCCCTATTCCTCCGGGATTTCGAGACTTTCGATGTCTCGATTCACTTGTTCTCAGAAACTTCGATTTCTTGATGGCCAATATCCCAATGCCTCACCAGAATATTGACGCATGTCCTGCCCAGATCAACAGCTGGGATTCTCTCTCCAATATCCCAATGACTTGTCCAGGATTTCTCCTCTGCACACTAGGGCTTAACCCCTGCGCGACTCTTACAGATCCGACGGTTGTCAGGTTTTCTTCTTAGATCCTACGACTCAGATATGTTCTCCCTCTCTGCGCTCCTCTTGAGTCTTAACCTTCGTGCACCTTCTAGAGATCCGGTGACTGACGGGTATCTTCTTCCAATCTGAAGGCTCAGTTCACTTCTTCTGCACGCCTAATCCTACGCTTAACCTCTACGCAGCTTCTCCCGATCCAACAACTGTCAGGATTTCTTAGTGAGATCAAACGGCTCTCGGTCTCTTTCCCCTGTGGGCTCCTCCTAAGCTTATTCTCCTCGAATCCTTAAAGGATTCTGATGTCTGTCGGCGACGCTCTACAACAATCATACACGCCCATCCAAAACTCAACCATACACTGATTTTCTTACATGAAAACTCTTCTTCCTCCTTTGCCTCATCCTTTGCCATCAATGACAATATTTCCAACAATATCCCCCTTTGTCATTGATGGCATTACTCTTCCTCTATTTGCAATACTCTTCCTCTGGTCTTTTTCCTCCCCCTTTGACATCAATGGCAAAGAGTGGACAATACCATGCTCCCCCTGAGATCATGCTGCATCTGCTTAATAATCCTTTTCATATGATCAAGGCTCCCCCTTAGCCAGAGCATTTAGAGATGCTCATCAACACCTTACAACCAATTGAGGCTTTTGTACTTAAGTAGACCTGATCCTCTGCATGGTAGAGACTACTCCCAGTTTTTATCGGAGATATTCGAACGCTTCCCTGGGTAGAGGTTTGGTAAAGATATCAGTAACTTGTTCTTTGGAGGGAACATACTCCAATTTCACCTTTTGTTCAAGCACTTGTTCTCATAAGAAGTGATATTTGATGGGTATGTGCTTGGTCTTGGAATGCATAACAAGATTCTTTGAGATACTGATGGCACTTGTATTATCACACATAATAGAGACAACAGGTGAACATTTGATTTGAAAGTCTTGAAGGGTTTGCATCATCCAAAGAAGTTGAGTGCAACATGATGCTGCAACCACATATTCTGCTTCTGCTGTAGATAAGGCAATGGAACTTTGTTTCTTGCTGAACCAAGATACTAACCGGGGCCCCACGTAGAATGCACCACCACTAGTGCTTTTGCAATCATCAACACTTCCAGCCCAATCTGCATCAGTGTATGCATGAAGAGTAAGATCAACATTCTTTGGATACCATAGTCCAAAATCTTGAGTTCCTTGTAGATATTTGAATATTCTTTTCACAACCTGAAGGTGAGACTCTCTTGGATTGGGTTGAAATCATCCAACAATCCCAACTGCATGCATAATGTCTGGTCTTGTCCCAATGAGATACAATAGACTTCCTATCATAGATCTGTATTCTGGCTAATTCACCGTGGGAGAATCATCATTAGAACTAAGATTACATCCAGTTATTATTGGTGTACTTACAGGTTTGCAATTTTCCATGCCATACTTCTTGAGGATTTGCTTAAGGTATTTTGTTTGTGATAGGAAAATGCCATATGTTTCTTGTTGCACTTGTAATCCAAGAAAGAATGTTAGTTCCCCAAGTAAGGACATTTCAANATCCAGAGATCTTATTATGAATTTCTTCATTCATCAGATGTCTATTAAGCAGTAATTTAATGCAGTAATAACAAAATAAACCAACACACATGAATAAGACACATGAACACCAGGATTTAAGGTGGATACCCAAATCGGGAGAAAAACCACCGTTGTCATTGTCTCTATCTTCAATAGTTATTATTAAGAAAACATTTTACAACATTGTACTAGTGCAGACTCATACTAGTACGCAGGCTTCTACCTGCAGAAGGCTGCAACCTTCTCTCGTTTACCAGCCTTGCCTGGAAGGGAGCTTCAACCCCTTGAAGATAGCACCAGTTTCTATTGGTAGGATGCTTCTACTGAAGGGTTTAACCCTCAGACTCACTACTGACCGTGTTTCATCAATTTTCACACTAGATCAGGAAGTTTCAACCCCGGATTCACATGTGTTCTATGTGTTGGCCATCATCTTCTTTTAGAAGAGACGGTTCTGCCATCTTATTAAGACTTGAATCTGGAAATCACATCAATACACTATTTTCTAGTGGCTATGACAATAACTGAAAGTATCTCGAAAGGAAACACAGATCTACTGAATGCAAAGGCAGCTGCAAAAGCCTCCTAAACACACATTAAACAAGACAACAAACCTGAAGATGATGCCTCCACTCTCGTAGTTGCTAAACCCATAGCCAAGAACTCTCTGTCATTGTAGATTTGCCACCCACTGCCACAATGAGGTTCCTCCCTCCTCAAATCTTTTCTGCAGCCTGTACAAATGACCTCAACAACTTGTAGATGTGCCTACTATCAGAAAATGGCCTCCACGTCCTCCAAAAAGGACCCCTGTCACCTATCGCCATCCTTACCATCCTACTTTTCTTTTTCGGATCTTCTGTAGAAAGGGCATCGACCCCTTCTTAATCCCATAGGTCAAGGAACCGTTCAACGCTCATCGGGTCCCATATTTATTGCTCGGGGGAAATCGGGCCCCTTTTTAAAATTTGAATTAAACCTACGCGCACCCTTTTTTTAAATCGGGTTTCGGCATTCCTTGTGTTCAAGGTTTTGTCACTTACAAATCCCGATCCCCGAAATCCTCCATGCTCCTGACACGCGTCCCACTGAATGGATGGTTCAGATTCCGCGTCGGGGTTTCCTCCCCAATCCTTCATTCACGGGAATACCGATTTGTCGATTCCCGATACGCTGGTCCTTCGACGGGCCTTTGACCTACCACCTGTCCTTCAAGGTGGCCCACACGCTATCTGCTTTATCGGGAAATCACGTATCATGATTTCACGAAGTCTGATGCACTTGTTCACGGGAATCACGAAACTCTGATTCCCGATTCTCCGATGAAGCACCTGCCACCTGTCCTCCAGGGTGGACGGTCCCTATTCCTCCAGGATTTAGAGACTTTAGATGTCTCGATTCACTTGTCACCAAGATCCCCAATTCTCCGATGAACAAAAGTCCGACGACGTCTGATCCTTTGCCACCTGTCCTTGCAGATGGATGGTCCCTATTCCTCTAGGATTTTGAGACTTTCGATGTCTCAATTCACTTGTTCTCAGAAACTTCGATTTCCCGATGGCCAATATCCCAATGCCTCACCAAAATACTGACGCATGACCTGCCCAGATCAACAGCTTGGATTCTCTCTCCAATATCTCGATGACTTGTCCGGGATTTCTCCTCTACACACTAGGGCTTAACCCCTGCGCGACTCTTACAGATCCGACAGCTGTCGGGTTTTCTTCTTAGATCCTACGGCTCAGATCTGTTCTCCCTCTCTGCGCTCCTCTTGAGTCTTAACCTTCGTGCACCTTCTGCGGATCCGGTGACTGACGGGTATCTGCTTCCAATCTGATGGCTCAGATCACTTCTTCTGCACGCCTACTCCTGCGCTTAACCTCTGCGTAGATTCTCCCGATCCAACAACTGTCGGTATTTTCGAGTGAGATCCGATGGCTCTCGGTCTCTTTCCCCTGTGGGCTCCTCCTGAGCTTATTCTCCTCAAATCCTTAAAGGATTCTGACGTATTTCGGCGACGCTCTGCAGCAATCATACACGCCCATCCAAAACTCAGTCATACACTGATTTTCTTACATGAAAACTCTTCTTCCTCGTTTGCCTCTCCTTTTCCATCAATGACAATATTTCCAACAGACCTTATCCACTTGCTTATGTTGTGTGGAGAGACCTGTTATAGAGGGCATGGATGTGGCTGTAACTTTCCGCTCACTTTGAGCATGAATCACGAATAAGACACACTTCCCGGTCTGAGAGACAACCTTCCTACATTTCTTTGCAGGGATCGAGGAAATGGAAGTAGGTGGGACTACCTCGGGTATCCTGTATAGTTTGATGTCCAAAGTAATAATAAAACTATGAGGCCTAGACTCATATACAACATGACGTTTCTATAAATAATATTGGCCCAAAATAACATCACAAACTTCAAGGGGGGAGACATCACACAATACCTCATATTTGAAGGGCTTGATGTCATAGGGAAGATAACATTGTTGGTCAATGGAAATATCATTCCCTTGGCGGAGCCATCCGATGGTGTATGACTGTGGTGTGGTTTTTTTGGTAGAGCCAACCGCTTGACGAAATCCATTGAGATGAGTTTCTTTTGGCTACCTTTATCAATGATGAAGTGAAGTATGTTGGATTACTGAAGGGGGGGGTGAATCAATAATAGCGTAATTATAATCCTTTTTCTTAAAATGTTATATCAATATAGAATTATTATCCAATAATGAGCAGTAAGAAATAAAAAATCACACACATACACAGTACACCAGTGTTTTACGTGGAAACCCAAATCAAGAGAAAACCACATAATGCTTTTTCTTATATGTATTGAAGAATTACATTCATTGAAAGCACCAACTTCCTTTGTTTTCCAGCTGCAACTAGAAGGAGGTTCCAACCCCCTAGTTTCTCGGGCTACAACCTGAAGGGAGCTCCAACTCCCCAATTCTCTGGCTACAACTAGAAGGAGGCTACAACCCCCAATGTTCTCCGACTACAACCAGAAGGTGGTTACAACCACCTGTCCTTGCCCCGTCCTGCGATCTTGAACTAGAAGTAGAATGATGGAACCACTCTCACACTATCACTGTGAGATATACTGCTGTAAACCTGTACCAATAAATCTGAACCATGCATCAACCATTCATCAACCTGTACCTCAACTTGTAATCAACCTATACCATAAACAAGTGCATCAACCATGCACCAACCTGTAATCAACCTGTACCATAAACAAGTACATCCAACCATGTACCAAGTATTTACCAATCATGTTTCAACTACTCATCAACTATGACTAATCAATATGTACCAACATCATCAACTATACATCTCATGTATGTGCGCCAACTCATCAATTACTTGTCCCAACCATGTACTCAACATGTACCACAACCAAAAGCCCTCATCAATTTCATCATACAAATATGATTTGTATCTCTATAATAGACCTAGTGTATATGATCACATTCTTGCAAACCTTCCTTAACTTTAAAAACAAGAGACTATCATTTTCATCAAACTTTTCTTTAGTCTCACATGCCTAGTTTTGGATTAGTCAACAACCCTAACTTGAAGTAATCATA